>JAQRGC011978506.1:0-12958 GCA_028659135.1 Plantago lanceolata
TGACGAAGAGCTTGACGTATTCGACTTTGAAGAATACACAGACGATCTTGCTGCCCTTACAGACAAGCAAATCGAGGAGCTCTACTTCATCAACGAACAGAACGAACTACCGGTTGATCCGATTCAGTAAGTGTATCAACTCGTGACATATAATCATGAGCATGATCAAGTATGTTATGAAAATTTTTAAACATCTGCTGCGCTATCTTCGAGATATTTTATTACATATTTACTAATAGGACCTTCATGAGTTTTTCCGATACTCAACTTCTTTATCTAGCCAATACATGGCCTCATCCTTAGGCTCTGTTCAGTTCACCTTAATTTCAATTGTCTCCAGTTCAATTCAGTTCAGTTCAATTCCATTCAGTTAAGTTAAGTTCAGTTCAGTTCAAGTTTGCTTAGTTCAAATTTGTACTTCAATTCAGTTCAGTTCAGTTAAGTTCAAAAACTCTCAGTCCTATTGAACAGAGCCTTACTCATCGGTACTGCTATTGCATTCTTGGGTGTATTCCAAACATGCATACATCTGATCGAGTATCTTGTTTGAAAATCTTTCACTTGAGACTAAACGCTCGAGTTTCAGCACATCCACACCACATAAAGTTCTCAACACATTTTGAGAAGTAAACAAAGTGTCAATTTTGGTGTGTTCAATGATGGCTCCTCTTCCATGTATTTCATCTTCTTTTTGTCTCATCATGACTAGCTTGTCTTAAGTTTTTGGATGTTATTAGAGAAATATCATGTCTTAAAAATTCGATGTTAGGGCTCAAGAATGAATTGTTCATCGCATATGATGATCTCTATATCAACTTATTAGCATGTGTTGAATGAAGTTCTCAATTGTATTATATTTTGTGCAATTCAATGGTGTGATTTAGACTATAAATCTTATTTAAAAGTGCCAAGACTCTAACAATATTAGAATAAATTCCTTTAAGATATCAATGGACTGGGATGTGTTTATGAAAGAATTTATGATAAACAACAATAATAAGAAGATAGAAGTTTGTTAGTTTTTATATTGCTAAAAAGATAGAAATATTTTGACTTCACAAACTAGTTAGAACTTGAAAATGCTAAAAGAGAATTTGAAACTAAAATAATGGCGCATAAGAGGTTGGACGACAGTTCTCTGTGTAGATCGAATGTACAAATGTCATCTCTCAATGGTGGCACAAGAATTGACACGGGAGGAGAGACGAAAAATATGTATCTTGAGGATATGCTGGTAGATCCTCATTTCATTCAATCGACTCTATTATCCAATTGCATTTATAATTACCTTGTCTCGATTCATATTTTTTACTTTATTGTAATGTCTTGCATTTAAGTTAAAAATTACATATCAATTTAAACAAAAAAATAACATATTTTGCATTGATACGATATATTTTACACATTTATGGTGCTTGTTATGATAATCTACTTTTGTGAGTAGATATATCATAATAGTCCCCGCTTACCCTCTAAAATGATATCTCCAAATCCTTTGCTAACCCTAGCATATTAATCTGTTGACCGTTGTGAACAACCATTACCCTCGAGCCCATACCTCAAACCTGATAACACATGATACTTATCTCTTTAATTGGTCATCTGATCCTAGCCTATCAGGCATTCAGGCCATAAATGTTTGTTGGTCTTCAACGACACACTTCTAATTACTCCATCATACCGTACTACATCTATAATGTAACACACAAACTGAAATAATGTGATATCTGCAGAATATGCATGTTGGTACGTCTGTTTATTTATGGATGATATACTTTTAACAACATACGTATATTATTACCACCTACTATATAGCTACTATGATTTATTCCGTGTTTAACATTTTATTCTTTAATCCGTGTATGATCTCAAACATTAAAAAAAGTGAATGTATCTAACGTTTCAGACTTTTAGGTCGTGAGTAGATATTTAAATGTTTTGTAGAGGAAAAGGTGAAAAAAACCAAGCAAATTCATCTCTATGTGCTTGCCTCCTCTATTTTTCTCCAACACACTTCCTTTTTCTCGAATTTATTTCACCGATTATTAATTATTCATAATTATTAAAAAAAACTTTAACTGCAGTTGAAGTTTCATCCATGGTTGAATGAATGCTATGTTGTTCTTCGTCTTCTCGTTTGTATCTCTGTGAAACTCATCAGAATTGCTTGATTTCGGTTACTGGTGAGGAGCCTCTCAATATTCCTATGCACGAATATTAAAGCACAATTCCTTTTTTGCCGGTTTTAAATTCCCCTAATTTTAGATCTTAGGGTTTCGGTTGCATGGATTCGAATTCGATTGATTGTGTTCTTCATGTTGTTTAGAGTAATATGTATGAGTTTAACTAAGCTTCTTTTGTGGCAATTGTTCGTTCTGCTTGTTTGTTTCAGTTCATTTGGAGTTTGAATGTGAGTGTTTCGTTTTGTTCATCATCATTTCAATGGAATCGTCATTGTTGCAATTTTGTTCTTTTCTATATTATGATAATGAGTTTGAATTCTGCTAGATTAGCACTTGCATTATGTAGCTTTAAGCATTAAGGAACTTAGAATCATTGCTTGTATTGGTTTCTCGATATGCCGTCTATATCTTTGTCATCAAGAGATTGGGTTGTTGGTTGTTGTTATGCAGACAGACTTTAGAAATGTTTTTGTTCAATTTTTGATTGTCTGTGTATCAGGTACATTTGAATCGGAAGGTCGCGTTGTTAGTTAGTTAGTAATAGCCTGTGTGGGAGCTGGTGGTGATTCGGGTAGGCATGAGAGTGTGATGATAAAACCGTATCAATGGTGCCAGAGATTTCATTAAACCATGAGGCAGGCCCTGGGCCACAAACTGTTGAAATTACCGATGGGATACCCAGTTCACCTACATCCTCTCAGGATCATGTTGCTGAACAGATGCCTGGTATTGTTCCGATCTTTGTTGCCTTTAACCTTTCAAGTTAAGGGGGGAATAAATTTGCTCTTATCTGTTACTTTGTTTTTATCCAGTGCAAAAGACAACCAGGCAATGGGCTGCTTGGACTCGTCAGGAGGAAGAGCTCTTTTTTGCTGCTCTACGGCAAGTTGGAAAGGTAATTGATCTCCTACCATTATACGAACATTCATCTCTATAAGACAAGTGCACCAATACTATATGAATACTGACTTTATTTTCTTTTCACCAGAATTTTGAGAAAATTACTACCCGTGTCCAGAGCAAAAACAAGGATCAGGTGATTGAATGGTGTCACAAGGGTTGATTTGTTAGTCAATTTGTTTAATCTTGGTTTCTTATGCTTCTCTTGGTTTTTATCTCGTTTTGGCATTCAGGTCAGGCATTACTATTATCGGCTTGTAAGGCGAATGAACAAGTTGTTGGGCCCAGAACTTTCTCTCGATGCAAAAAACTCGAAAGACACCATTGCAGCAATGCTTCGATGGTAACTAATACTCTAATAGCTCCTTATAGAAACTTGACACTTGCATGAGACTTCTACAATCAGGTCCTCCATGTATTGTTGTTTTTTCGCGTGACTCTACTTTGGCTGTGGACGTTTTTGTTTAGTTTGGGCGCCTGATAGGAATGATAACATTTGTAACTTACAGATACTTGATATATTTGGTCACTTGTTTTCAATTTGCTGTTATTTTTTTGTCTCTCTAGTTTGGTTGTAGACAATTTCTAGTTTTAATGTGCTTTGGGCTCCTTGAGATCACGAATCATAACATTCTAGCTAATTAAGCATTTTAACCTTTTTTTTGTTTTATTTATTTATTTTCTTATTCCCTACGTCACATACTTATCTATTCACGAGTCCCCGTTGTGCATGCGGGGACTTACACATACTGGTTTTTTTCTGGCTGGAGTCTGTTCGCTATCTAAATGATACCCGGCATTCTTGTATGTAATGAAATTCAAGGGGGAATATGTATATTTAATTGTTAGTCTAAAGATGTCCACTGGTACAGTGAAGGCATCTTTGCTGAGTTCTTGACTTTCGTGCTGTCATCCGTGCATGTTGTTTTTATGTGTGAATCAGCTTGTGCTTATTTTACAACTTGAGATATTAGGTTGGTTCTGTGCTGTCATCTCCTAAGTCTGCTGTCTTAAAACTTATAATAGATACACATTCTTAACTCGTATTCTACTGTTGCAGGTGGTCATTACTGGAAAAGTATAGCTGTAAAGCCTCTAAGCTACACTTGAAACCTCGGAGGTTTAAGGCATTTATAGAAACTCTGGTTAGTTTTAAGATAATCATGTTAACAGTGTCAATTAAATGATATTGAGTATGATTAAACTGACTATGCCTCTTTATAAAGGAGAATCAACTACTGAAGGACCGGAAAAAGAACGTAAGAAAACGTGTATTTACCGGAGAAGACAGTTCCTCTACAACTCACGGCCCTATCCAAACTCAGGGCAAATTATCTGGACAGGAAAACCGTGCAGTAAAGATGGTTCATAGTGATGGTCAGAACATCCAGAAAGTTGGAAGTGGGAAAGGGCCTTTAGTCAGGCGAAACGTCAATTTAGGAATGAACCGTAGCAATTGCAAACGAGACTCAACGTCTGCTAAAACAGAAAAGAAACGACAAAAAACAGGTAACATTCAGAATGTTATTGAATTATGATGTTGCACTTTGCTGCCGTGTATTTCTATTTGCATTTCATTGCTGTCTATTCTGTTGTTTTTACTCTTCCGTTTGTGTAATGCATGGAGATCGTAGCATCTAGAAGGCTTGTCATGATTTAATTTTAGTTAATAAGAGAATTACCAGTATGGAGGGGAAATTTGGCTCTTGCAATTGTCAACTTGTAGCAAGTCTGCTGTTGGTGGATATGTATGTGGAACATATGGTTTTCATATTGATTTTGTGTTGTTAGTGCTATGCACGTCCATAAGCTTCATTTGCCAAAATTCCTTTTGTTTTAATTTCTCCATTTTTCTAACGTAGTTACTGAAATATATCTCCGTAGGCCTGGTAGCAACATCTGCATACAAAAGATGGGAGAAGGCTGCCATAGCAGGGGTATCACTAGTTGCTGATGCTGCTGAACATTTGGAACGAGTGGACACTGACAAAGAGATTGAACATGTGGAACGAGTGGACACTGACAAAGAGATTGAACATGTGGCTGACAAAGAGATTGAACATGTGGAACGAGTAGATACTGACAATGGAATTGATCATTTGGAACGAGTGGACACTGATAAAGAGATTGAACATTTAGAGCGAGTAGAGACCGACAGAGATATTGAACATGTGCAGGAACCACCAGGTGAATTATGAATTTTTTTTCTTACATACGGGGGGTTGAATCCTGCCTTGATAAGTAAGAAATTCACTTACAATTGTCAACCTTGTTTCTCACAACATTTTAGGGAACGATGGCTCTCAACATGTTGGGAAAGTTGTGCACTCTCCACCAGAACCTCCACAATGCATTCTTAACGAGAATAATATCCAAAACTCGAAAAAACTCAAGCTGCAGTTGTTCCCAATCGATGAATGTACTCGAAATGCTTTGGAGATGGTAAGTTAAGCGGAAGTTAAGCCTGCAAGGTTGATTTTACAGTTGTTTCTGTTGGTGCTTAATTGGATAGTTTATGTTGAATAGGACATCAGTCTTCCACTACTAGGCCTTTTTTCTTGATGTTTAAGTGTTCTATTGCATGGAATGCTAAGATCGTTCTGACTTGTTTCTTCTGCTTACTTTTTCAGGATAATTACAATCCACATTTGGAGCTTACCTTGAGCACACGGAAAAAAATATCATCCGTAGTGGAACATCTTAACCGCAAGTGGGGAAAGTCGAGCTTATTATCGCAAGAGTTGATGCTATTTCCATACTGGGCACAGAAGGAAAACTTGGTGGGTTATCAGAAGTGGACTAAAGACTCACCTCTCAGCGCAGCAGATATACATTACCTCATTGGAAATCCTGCTGTTTTTCGGCTAAGGTTTTTATTTTATTATTTTTTTTCTCCCCCTAATTCTTTTTTTATACCTCAAGAATTTTGATTTAATGAGATAATATAACAAACTTACTGATATTTTTCTCTAATCTAAGGTATGGCTGGTTCTCAAAAGCTGAAATTGAATTAGCAACAGCTCAGGCATTATCGTGTGGGAACCAAAATGGACAAATCCTGAACATTAATACTGGAAAAGAGCCTAATGAAGCCGAGAAGCCAAGCGTCTCCTTTAATGACCAGCTTGTCTCTAGAGGACAAATTACCCTTCCGACTTCCTCATCAACATGTTTAACAGTTACAATGAGGGAGCATGGTGACCCTTTTTCCAGAAGAGAGACTGAAGCTGCAGAAGCTATGAGACAAGTGGATAACACGGTATCTTTCATGTTTTGTAGCTTATTTGTATTTTTGGCTACTGCACCTGAAGTTTGGGCATATTGCTGGTCTTCGGAAGTTTCAAAAAGTTATTGATAGAACTCGATAAAGTTTGCAATTAGCTAGGCTGGATGTTTGCACATTTCAACTTTGGATCATAGACATTTCACATTAGACGTCATTTGAACTTTTTTATTTTGCTTGCAGAAGGATAGGGCACTGTCTTCTGGTGACTGGGCTGATAGTCTTACCAGCATGAGTGTAGGAGATCTACTATCTGATTCAATGCAGAATATGGATGTCAACTGCTCTGAGTTTTCAGCGCCTGTTATCTCTAACTTTCAGCAGATTCCGTTTAGTTGCGACTCCTTTGATGCTGCAATTGCTGCTCACATTTACAACCATGAGAACAAGGTTGACTTACAGCAGGGACTTCCATCACATGGACATTCAATTTGGGATGCTGAAGAAACATGTGATGCCTTTGCTTTCCAGAAACGTGCTACTTTCCGTGACGCAGTCCAAAATCCATTTAGAAATTGTTCCCCACAGGCACTTGGGCAAACTACTACAGTGAATCCTTCTGCACCTCACAAGGAAATCGTGGTTAGAATCCAAACAGAAGAATCTGCTATTCAAATAGATTGGCATTACTCAGTAGCATGTATATTTAGAGTCCATTGTAACACTTTGTTCTTACTTTCCTATAGGAGTCAACTGATATGGAGAGGTTGACTGACGATCCTTCCTGTGAAGATCTGGTTGACAAATTCAGACCTATTCACATGTCAGATAATTCGGCCAAGGATGTTGGTGGGCTCACAGACATATACTGGGTAAGCATTTCCTTTTTTTTCTTCTTTTTCTCTAGAGGTCTTTTTCTCGCCAGTTCAAATGATGAATTGTAGTTTAAAAGTACATATACGAGGACTACAATTTCTGTTGTCATTTTGCTGTGACTAAATTTTGTCATGTGAGGACTCTGATGATCATGGAACTTATAATCTAATATACACCTTTTTTCTTTTTCTCTTCCTGTGCCACAGCCCGACTCCTTAGGACCGTTAGATTTGGAAATACCTCCTTGTAGATACCCCAACGATGATCTAATTCTTAGTGATAGCTTTGGTGGTTTGAGTCGCCTCATAGCAAACAGTACGGATGCATCCCAGAGTTGCTCTTTTCTCGGTTTGGACAAGAAAGAAGCTACTGGATCAACAAGCTCGGCTCGACCTGGTTTCTCTTTCTCAGATTTTAAAATCAGCAATGAGGTTTAAAAGTAGACGAGAATGAGATGAGAGATGACAAATAGTGTATGTAGTCTAATCTTTGTGAAGTTAATTTTGGCTGAGATGATATAGATAGAGTCACATGCCGCCATTGTGAAGGGAACATCGCAAAACCAGTGGCAGGCTTGGTGCTGTATCTTATTCAAAGCCAACAAGTTCTTTTATGCTGTAAAAAGTTAGTTCCAAGAGTTGTTCTTATGGCTAGATACCTACCAGCTTCTAGCCCCAATGTTATAAAATCCTGTTTATTTTCTTTGGCATCATTGAATGAACTTACTCTTTGAAATAACTGCATTGACACAACTGTTCTGGTTCCTTGTATACCTTCTTCATGCTTTAGATTATACAACTATCACTTGTTAGAGTGAATAAAATGTGATATTTTTGTCTCTTTTTCTAAGCTGTATTGCTTGCACATGCAATTCTGAGTCAGTTTTACTTGTCCTATTACTTTGTTGTCATAGAGTCGTTGGTTCCTTATCACAATAGAAAAGAAAGACGGGTACTTAGAATATGCGGTATTAAAGCTATAGGCTGGTTTGGTGGAGCACATCATATGTTGGACTTGTTCAAATAATCATCCAATGAATGAATGGTACTGTGTAGTAAAACAATATAGTATGCTGTAATTTCTTGTATTTGCCCCTTGTGATTGTGTCATTTCTGATAGTGAAATATGGAGCTGGTTAACATTTCTGGTAACCTGTCCCGTTCGCAGAAGGAGACCGCAATCGATTTTATTATGTATCAGTAGTAGTAGAAATAATAATGTGCCTCAGTCTATTCCAGAACCCTCTTGAAGATGCCTGCAGGAAACTATTTGCCAGAAGTAGAAGTGTACCAATCTGTTTTTGCTATATTCATCGCTCTACTATTTTTGGTATCTCTGTCATTTTGCCTAGAGCCAATGAATATGAGCAAAAAATGCTTCTTCCATTGTTATCTTAACTTGAAAGTTGAAATCAGTGCATGTATCTATATCCAGTCCAGAACTCCAGATGACAATATGACATTATAGATAACTATGCCAGATACGGGTAAAGTTTTGTGGGGCGGAGGAGGAAGTGAATTTAAAAATGTCTTTGTAGCATGCAAAAGTCGTCACTACACAACTTGAACTCTCAAAATCACTAGCCAAGTGATGTAAGCATCAAGTGGGTTGTTACTTCACCAATTGCACCTTCATATAGTCCATACATAAATATCCTTCTTCCCTTTGCCACATCCACACCAATTTCTCAGGGAGACAATATTCCATAACAACTCTTCTCATCTCCTTTCAAGCAAATTTCTTGTAAGAAAATGGCGAACACGAAACAAAAGGCTCACGCGATAATGTTCACGTACCCTCTCCAAGGCCACATAATCCCGTTCGTGAGGCTAGCCATCAAACTAGCGTCGAACGGCCTCAGAATCACCTTCGTCAACACTGAATCCGTCCACTATCAAATCTCCAAAGCTAGAGACATCCCCATCGACCAAGATATTTTCTCAGAAGCACGTGAGTCAGGGCTCGATATCCAGTACACCACAGTTAACGACGGGTTTCCTATCGGGTTTGACAGGTCCCTGAACCATGACCAGTTCATGGAGGGAGTTCTGCATGTTCTATCAGCTCATATAGATGAACTTGTTGCAAATTTGGTGAGAAAAGATCCAACTATTAACTGCTTTATCGCAGACACCTTCTATGTGTGGCCGTTGATGATAGCGAAGAAGTACGATCTTGTGAACGTATCGTTCTTTACTGAACCAGCACTTATTTTGACCCTGAACTATCACATCCCACTGCTAAGGAAGAACGGCCATTTTGCTTGCTCTGGTTTGTTCTCTTCTTTGTGACTTTTAATCTTAAGTGATGCAAATGATTCAACTTCATGTAGAATTTTCATATTCTGGCCTAATCTATGTTCACTGTTTTGACAGAGAATCGCACGGATGCGATCGACTACATTCCGGGAGTAAAATCTATCCTGCCAACGGATTTAACGTCCTATCTTTCAGCCCAAGATAACATATCAACACCGGTGCACCGGATAATTTACATAGCTTTCGAAGACTCGAAGAAAGCAGATTTCATGATTTGCAACACTATTGAAGAGCTTGAAGGGGAAACTGTTTCAGCCCTACAGAGAATCCAGCCTTTCTACTCAATCGGGCCGATTTTCCCTCTGGGTTTCACCCAGGGCTCGGTATCGTCGAGCCTGTGGGCTGAGTCAGATTGCACGAAATGGCTGAACACAAAGCCTGATGGCTCAGTTTTGTATCTTTCATTTGGAAGCTATGCACATACTAGCAAAGAAGTGATTGAGGAGATAGCTCATGGGCTGCTGATTAGTGGAGTGAACTTCATTTGGGTTCTCCGGCCGGATATAGTCAGCTCTGATGAGACTGATTTCTTGCCTGTTGGATTCGAAGAACAAATCAAGGGCCGGGGAATGATCGTTTCGTGGTGTACTCAGCTGGATGTCCTTTCTCATCCAGCTGTTGGTGGATTTGTTACACACTGTGGATGGAACTCAATACTGGAAAGTATACACTGCAATGTCCCACTGATTTGCTTCCCTCTCTTGACAGATCAGTTCACAAATCGGAAACTAGTGGTCGATGATTTGAAGATTGGAATCAACTTGTATGACAAGTCAAATGTCACCAGAGAAGGTGTTTGTGAGAAAATTAACTATTTGATGAACACAGAGAAATCCGAAGGTCTTAGAAACGAAGTCAAGAATGTGAGGAAATTGCTAGAGGATGCAATGGCAACAAATGGATCATCGAACCGAAATTTCAATCAGTTTATCAAAGATTTGGAGGCCAAAATTGCCACGCGTAGAGGTTTAGCCACTGATAATGGTGAACGCTCTATCAGCAATGGCATCCATTGATCAAACCTTCCGTGGTTAAAAGTCGCCTGCCAATAAAATTGGTGCATGTCCAGTTGTACCTTAGCTATGTAAGTTTTTCATATTTTCGTTTGTAGCGTGCTTGCGTGTATTGTTGGGAAGTGAAATTCAATCATGTTTCCGCAGTCTAAAGACTAGAACAACCATGAGTCCTTCAGAAGCTGTCTTTTACCATAACAGTTTATGTGAAATACGTTATACGTAGAATGCATGTATAATAGAGTGTTCAACATTACATCATAAAGAGCAGAGTGAACTGATAAAGTTCAGTTCATTTCGATCTACAGTGTACAACAGGTTCTCAACTTTCCGGTGTTGCCCTGGCCTATTGTGTCAAAGCATTTTCTTTGACACAATTCGGATAGGAAGCTCTTGAGTAGGCACTGGTAATGGATCCCTCCTAAAGCAGTTATCATCGCAGCATAATGTCCACGTGAAGTGTGTAACAAGATAATGTACTGTCAGTAGCGTCTCAATTTTAGCAAACTCATATCCTGGACATATACGAGGCCCTCCTCCAAACGGGATGTATGAGTATGGTGGTATTGCTGCTGGATTTTCGAATCTTGAAGGTTCGAACTTCTCTGGTTCTGGGAAAATGGCATCATCCATGTGAGTCATGGCCGTAACCCACAATACCTGCAGATTGTCAATGCAACATAAGAACGGAACATCATTATATTGCTTTACGTACACATGAAAGTCTAAGTTGATTTCCTTACCTGCCATCCAAATGATTTCCTTACCTGCCATCCCTTTGGTATCAGATATCCTTCGTACTCCACGTCCTCTATGGTCTGGCGGAATCCTCCGAATATGGGAGGGATTGTTCGAAGAACCTCCATAGCAACTCTCCAGCTGTACTTCATCTTGGCTAGATCTTCCCAAGTCAGCAACTCCTGAGAGGGCTTGCTATTTCTTATTTCTTCTTGTTCTTCAAATATCAAGATACAAAATGAGAAGCTGGAAAATGGTTTGTTAGAGATGCAGTAAATAGACGAAGTCATTTTGACATTTCATCGTTATTTTGTTCTGCAGTTTTTTCCTTAACACAAAACACTGATGATTCAAACAGAGGAAGAAACTTGTATTACCATTGAGAACAGCAGCATGTACAGCTGGATTGTTTCCTAAGAGCCGAACTAGGAAAGTAATAAGGATGGAGGAAGTATCATGCCCTGCAACCATTATGAGCATTACATTGTGTATTATTTCATCCTCAGACACCGACTCGTTTCCATCTTCCTCATAGATACTGAGCAAGCAAGTAATGAGATCTTGATGAGACGGAGCTCCATTTTCAAGTTGACTTCTTTTCTCCTTGATAAGGCCTCGTAATAGTTTCTGTACTTGTGCACTAGCCTTGACACTGCGGTTGAAGCGTGAGAAGGGCACATTGATTGGTATTGACCACATCCCTCCAAGCATCTCCTGGAAATGGTCGATAAACACATCTCTTCGTGGTCCACGTTCAAGTCCGAAGAGAAGAGAGCATATTATGTTGAACGTTAGCATTTTCATCAGCGGTAGAACCTGACCAACATATACACTCCATAAGGATCATACATATATTCATTCAATGTTTTTATTTTTCTCAAGTGAAGATAAAACTAATGGAGCTTGATGTTTCTGTGACTACTGATCGAAACAATCTGAAAGAACATAACATAGGCTTAATTTGATCGAAAATAGAGAGTGTTTTATGCCAAAACTGATAAAAACATGCATACCGTGATCTTGTCCTTGCCTTGCCAATGCGTCTGAAGATGAATTCTGATCTCTTCCTCCATCTTTCCCACATAGTTTTTCAAAGAATCCGGTTTCAGAAACGAAGTAAGAGCATTTCGGACACGCTTATGGTCTTCGTCCCTAAGCTCCAACAAACAGCGGTCGCCCAGTATCCTTTTCACGGAATCCGTTTGTTGGTTACTCAACTTGCCACTCTCAGTGAAGACAAACTTGTTAGCAGCCTGCCCTGAAATGAAAACTGTTGGCTTCCCGAAAAGGCTCAGCTTCGATACGGGACCGTATCGTTTAGCTCTATCCGTGATCCATTTTTCAGCAGTGTTAGCCCTCATAGCCCACAGAAGGCTGAGACTGTGACCGATAACCGGTATCCCAAGTGACCCTGGGGGTAGCCTCTCAGATGAATCTGATCCTCTTCTTCTTCCTAGGAGAAGGAGCAGTATTGGCAGAAGAAACAAGGATAATGTCAAGAAGATAGTCATTGTGAAATCAATGAGAGCAACTCAACTGTATCAGATCTAGATATCAGAAGATCACCATGAGTTTTATATACTAGTAGAAAATATTGCAGCCTGTTTTGTGTGTTTGTGGGGAGTATCTTTTTTGGAAAATGCTCATCCATGAGATAGGTTAATTACTTAATCATCAATGTATACTGGCCGTTCCAATCATTTTGGC
>JAQRGC011978852.1:0-16431 GCA_028659135.1 Plantago lanceolata
TATATATATAAATATATGATCGACGTCGGTGGTAGGGGGGGAAGAAAAAACTGAAAAATTGCGAATTAAATTAAATCTCAAGGCACAGGTCCCGGGCAACGGCGCCGAATTTTGATGTGTGTTTGTCAGACGAATCAAAATTGTAATTTGTAATAGACAATGCTCAACTACAACTACACAGAACATTGGTTTCGTATAGTGGAGTTAAACACGAGTATCGTTCTCTAATGACCTATGAGCGAAAGATTATATCTAATTTGAAATCAATCAGTTTGTTGAAAGCAAATTGGTTTGTTGACTTTAAACTAAAAATCACAGAAAATACTTGGTAGTTAAACAGAGAGATGAATGCATTGATGATAGACAGAATCATACGAACAATACTTTAGTAGCAGGTGTCATAGATCTATATAAACACATACTTTGCAACATGCTTGTGATGACCTATGTTTGTCACTAACATATTCGAACATGCATAGTAACGGAAGTCAATTATTGCAAAGAAGTTAATTCATGCTTATCTTAGCAACCTCAGCATTCACCGGAACATACTAGTTCGTAATCATCTATCTATCATCAACGCAGAAAAATTTAGCTACTCATGCTTGTCATAACAATCACAACGAAAAACAATGAAGTAAACATAATTAACATAATCAAGGAGGATAAGACTAAGTAAATATCACCGATTGTCACCAACGATGATCGAACTTCGTAGAATACCAAGATTGACGATAAAAGTAAACCTGATTGAAAATCACTTCGTCTTTGAACAATCAAGCGGAATGTAAAAACTACCTAGAAATCTCTTGAGAGAGTCTGTGAATTCAAAAAGAAAGATGTCAATAAAATACAAGTAAAAGGGAAGAATTGGAACTCAAGAAGGAAACCAAAAAGGAGTCCGAAAATAGACTCCTAATCGGCAATAGCCGATTTGTATAGATTCATCGCACCAGCCGGTACGGTTGGGGCTCCCTGGTCTACCCTTGGAGTCGTTTCTTCTTGATTTCTTTGTCGTTTGGCCTCGTTTCCTCTTCGGGTCTTCAATATCTTCCAAAATCACAAACACCTTGACTAGAAAACGTCAACGAACACACGTACAAGCTCCAAATCACCTCCAAGCAATCACAAGCCATCGGGACCTCATCGCAATCACTCAAAGTCATCCAAATCAAGCCGTTTTGCACACGAACACCTAGAAATGCAAATAAACGAAACGTGAATCTATTCTAACAATATGCATATGAAAACGTAATTAAAAACATGCGAAAGACGTCTAGTAAAGCCTAGAAAATAGTTCGAAAAGCACTATCATCACTTGGATAGTGCCGGTGAGGAGGTTGAGGGACTTCTCCACAACGAGCTTACAAGCTTGATCATAAGACTTGATGCTCCCACTTGGCAACTTGATCCACCATTCCATTGCATCATCAAACAAGGTAGTGGGGAAAGTTAGTGCCAAAACGTCCTTGTTGTGCCCGTAGATGCCCATCTTGCTTTGGTATCTCATGAGATGGCTCTCGGGACAACTCGTTCCAAAATATTACTCCAAAGGGGGAATAGCCTTCTCAATCCTCGCGGATTGGATCTCAAGTGAGAGTGGATTCGGAGTATTGAAGATCTTCCTCTCATGCACTTGTACAATCTTAGAGAGTGCCTCGACTTGATCTTTCAAGGCCTTTGGTTGGGCACAACTTTACTCTTTGGTAACTTTCTTTCCCGTAGCGGGATCAATGAACAACCCGAGCATCTCTTCCATGATTCTGAGAGCCTCATTCTCTGATACTGGGGCAATCACGGGAGCCGGAGTCGTGGCTGGGACCTGGATTGGAGGCACAGTGGAGACAGGGACCACAACATATGGTGTGCCTCTGGGCGCGCCCTGGTTCTCGTGACTCACATTCAAAGTCTCGTGGGCATTAGCTATGTTGTTTCTCTGATCATTGAGTCGGATTCTCAAATCGGTCCCCAGTCTCTCCGTGACTCACACCTATTGGTCAGGTACTCGAACCTCGTGGGCTCCCCATGACTGTCAACCTCTTGGTCCTCACGTTGGTTCCAACTCATTTCTCTGGACCTAGTTTCCGTGATATCCACCACGTCTATAGTCCTCATGTTATCATGCCTTTGTCTCTGGGACGGGTGATTGGAGGTCGTGGCAGGCCTCTTCCGGCTGTTGAGTAGCTCAAAGAAGTACAGGAGCTGCTCCTCGGTCATCCCTGGCCGGATTTGATCCAAATCAACCTATGTTCCATCATTGAGTACCACGGCCCTCGGCGGTAGTGGGTTTTGCTGTCTTAATCTTGCCGCTGCCACTCGTTGTTCAAGTGATTCACGCTCGCGCTGCAACTCTTCCTGGCGCTTGCAAAGCCTACGAGTAAGGCGTTCTGTCGTAGTTTCTCTGTCTCGATCCGAATGGTGACTGGTTTCCCGGCTAGAGTGGTGATCGGACGTGGCTCGTGACGTGGTCCTGGCACGGGACTCAGATCTATTCTGCGACTCCCCGCTACGCTCTGTGGCTCGCGAGAGTGATGCTCATGAGGTGCTGGGTCCCGGAGTCGGATCTCTTGGATTTTCCGCATCAATGCTAGCTGCAGGCTGACATTCCATATTACTCGTGTTGGCGCCCTGGCATTGGGCCATCTGTGTCGCAGCCTTGGGAATGCGCTTAGGTGGCATCACGAGTTCGGTGGTAGGGAGAGCTTTTTAGAGAATCTGCCCCACGGTGGGCGCCAATGATGCGGGGCCTTTATGTTGATGCGCACTAAGGTTGCGCGCTTGGAACTTCTTTTATCTTGCTCGCAAATTGCTAGGGGTATACAATCTTCTTCTTCATTTCTTGGGGCTCATATGTTAAGTACCGGCGCACTTGGAGTAGGGGGGTGAGTCTACTTATATCCGTCTTGCCAAAGTTGTCATGACGGACTTAGACTTTAATTGTTGGGAAATCTATCCCAAGTATAAGAGTGGAGGAGTTGGAGCTTACTTGAGAGATCTCTTCAATATTCAAGATCACTTGATCTAAAAATGAGGCTAGGTGAGCCAATTTATAGATGTAGGAATGTACTAGGTGGCTTCGATGATCGCCAAGTGTCCGTCTCAGATTAAGCCAAGCTAAAAGACAAGGTCCATGGGCTTTTATTGGGCTTTCAACTAAATAAGCATGGACCCAATCCTTTAACAATCCCAACAAGAAACTCAATTATCCGAATGGCCAACTCTCACGGGGCTCGTGTACACTGTCATCAGAAGTGTCTCTTCTAGCAGACCAAAAGACTCTGGCTCGTGGTGTGGGAGCCGTGTAACTCCCTCTGTGACGTTACACGGGTCCCACACTCGTGTATCATACTTTCATCTCATATGCATGATTCCAGGCCGATCCTTGATCAGCACGACCAGTGGACTCGTGTTGGTTGGGACGCTGGGGGTCGGGGCTTAATATGTTATGCTCTTTGTCCATCTTAGGACGACTTAAGGCTACACGGCCTTAGTCTTTATCTTGTAGAGCGCCCTCTAATTCGTCCGGTGATATTTATACACCATCATTAACCTTTTTGTCTAAGGGACCAACACTTTTCTACTGCCTTCCTTGTAGATTTCCCTGAAGGTGACCGAGCATAGGAGTCCATCGACAAAGTGTGGTTGGGGTTTTGCTTGGGGATTTATTTACTGTTTTCAATAAGCTTGCTAGACATTTTCTTATGCGTTTTGCATTGTTACTGGATTTTAAATTCTTTACTATTGTTTTTCCTGGATTTGTCAAGTGTAAGGATATTTTCAAAACTCCATTTTCTATTTATTGTTTTGAGGATTAAAAAAAATGATTATTTAAAATTTAGTTAGAATTTCCATATCGTTACAGTTGGTAACAGAGCTTGAGTTTAGAACTCGAGCTTGCTAGGATAGGGTCTTCTGGCCTGGGGTCGTGTGATTTTGAGGGTCCATGTCGCTGGATTAGTTAAGTCAGTTAGTATTTTCCCCCGTTACTGTCTAAGCCTTGTTAATCTTTCTGAACCTTTAACTATTTTGTTCTGGAACTGACCTCTCGATGTTACTGTCTCACCTCTGTTTCCATTATTATCTAGCTTTTCTACCAGTTACCAGTTAGGCATTAGTTTTGTTAAGAAAGTTATCCGTTACCGTCTCACTAGTTCATATTTGTTTCGTCTTTTGGATATAACATCGTAGGATGGAACCCCGATTTCTTCTTACTCGACTTCGTTGACTTTCCATTTTTATTTGTTACTGGTCGTACTGTCTCCCTTATGTTTTTCCATGCTTAGGAGTACAAAAATGAAATTTCATGTATGATTATTTTGGTTATTTTATATCCTGCCTGTTGGGTTCTGTCATAGAGCGAACGCTCATTAAACCAAAGTTCACGTAAATCACTAATAGGCGGCCGACTATTAAGTCATTTGGGTTGACTGAAGTCGAATGATTGGTCCCAATATGAGAGAAACATTTGTTTTATTATTTCATCTCTGTTTGTTATAATACATTTTTACGTTATGCCTTTGAATCGGATTTTATTGTTCACATTACTTGTTCATTTAAATTTGTGTTGGTATGTGATTAAGTTAGAAGCACTTGAGGTTTTGTTTCTTTTTGCCTTAAACATTAGGTTAGATTCACTCGAGGATATTAACTTACGTTTTTGCCCTTAGACTAAGTCTGTTAGCTTAAGTCGATCTCGTGAGTACTTCGACATCAACCGCAACGACAACATCACTGATGACGCTAATGGAGACTCGGTACAACAGACGATAACAGCTTTGAGTGTTTGCAGCCAAGCAACACGTGTTAACGCCATGTTGATTCCACCAACACGAAACTCCGAGGTCTAAAACAGACGACCTGTTTTTCGATAGTTTGTTCCTAGTAGTGATATTTTCTGTCTAGTGAAACTCTTTCAGCCTGCAAGTATGTTGCTTGGATAGACTCGCCATGTTGACCTTCCAGTATAATGTTTGGGAAATAGTTCTTTACAAGTTAAGTATTGAACTTAGACTTTTCATCTCCTTTGAAACTTGTTTTCACATAAGTTAGTATGTATCATGTTTACGGTTTTGTTCTAGAGTTTATCTTTAAAATTTAAATACTTTTGGCACTTGATTGTCCTTTCACTTTTGGATTTGCCTTTAGGATTAAATATTTTTGAACTTTCGTAGTTTTGACCATGCGTTGTCTCTGAACCTGAAATTCTCACATGTGCCTTACCCTTTCTTTTTTTTTTTTACGCCTGTCTCTTTCACTAAGTTAGACTCAATCGTGGGTCTCTTATTGGACCCGATGTCGACCGAGTAATTTTTTTTCAGCCTTAGTGAAGTTCTACAAGAATTCCTTCTACCTTAGTAAGTTGACAAGATGTTGGAAGAGTTGTGGCAAATTGTGACAGTATGCTCGAGGATTTTAGTTCCAAGAGTTAAATTTTTGGTAATGGACCTCACTATCTTTTCTTATCCTTATTCCGAGAAAGAGAAGCTAGAACTTGTTGCTTTATGGTTGACAAACTTTCAACGGTATAGGCTAGTTACCTACACTGGGAAATTATTGGTTCTACGAGTGTGTTTACTTCATTGTTGTTTGAAGTTCAAGGAGTTTCAACCTTTTTCCTCATTTTTTACCCTTCGATTTAAGATTGTACAAGTTTCGAGGATGAAACTTCTTTTAAGGAGGCGAGAATGTAACATTTCGTATTTTAATTTATTTTATATGTATTACTTAATTACCTGAATAATTATTGTTTACGTCAATTAATTATTTCTATTTCCCGCGATATTGATTTCAAATTCTGGAGGCTTAATTAGTGGATCGATAACCATTGTTGATTTCGGGGTAATACTTAAATTCGATCCAATAACCGAGCCCAATCTTTGATTTTAGTCAAAGATAATAGTCAAAGCCCAATGGCTTGGTCAAAAACCCTAAAGAAATCTAACCAAACAAAACAAACACTTTGCCCACTCTTCAGTTTTCAAAACTGTATCTTCTTCACCATTTCATCTGCAACCGAGATTAATAATTAAGAAAGAAAGGAATGAATCTTGTTTCTTCTTCCTTCTTTTAAATCATCATCACCACCATTGTTCTCTCACCACCACTCACCGGCAGTCATCAATGCGCCCCACCATAGCCCCTCCTCCGCCGCTGCTGATCGCCGCTGCATTGCTCTATCAGTTCTGCTTCTGCCACTGCTCTGTTCTTTCCCAGTCCTGCCCAGTTCGCATCATCGGAGCCGCCATCTTCGCCGCCAAATTTGTTGTCCTGTGCCGCCGGTCAGCTCTATTTTTCTTTGCTGCTGCAACAGCTGCTCTGTCTCGCCTGGTTTAGTCTAGTGCCGTCGTATTACTGTTGTCGTCATTGTTCGGCACAGTTCTGCTCGTCTCTTTCGCCGCAGTTTTGTCTGTTCGCCACCTGCAGCTTCGCGGGTCACCGTTGTGGCTTCTCATATCCGTTCTTGCTCCCGGCTTCGCTCGAGTTCGTTACTCCATTCTGCCCTTGGACCGGTTAGGTGAGGTTCTTTTCTATTTTCTTTTTTTGATTTCTCGGTTCCATTTGGGGGTGTTGCTGCTGTGATAGTGTTTGAACATTGATCTCAAATGTACTAATGGTAGTAAGAGGACTGAACTGCGAACCTTAAAACTCGAACCTTGTAGTGAATTGGATTTGTTATGCCGTTGTTGGATTGTGTTGATTACGTAGACTGAATCGTATGTTGTCAGTTGAACCGGGATGCGTATGTTGATCTTGTATGAAATAGGACTTTGGGGGCTTAGTTGTAAATTCCAAAACTTTGAGGACTGAAATTGCAAATTGAGATATTGAGGGGTAGTTAAGAAATTTCACCTTGACATGTACTTTCGAATTCTATGGACTGCAACGTGAATCTGAAAGGTATTGAGATGTTGATAGGATTCTGAAAACCGAAAGACTATGATATGAACCGGAAGGATAAATTTGTAATTACACCATAAGTAAGACTGGACTGTGTTGACTCGTTTTTCGGACCTTACTATCGCTTAAATTGCTTGAGAACTGATGAAGACATATTTTATAATATTTTATGCCGTCTTTTATGCTTTATTTCACCATCTTTGCTATCCTCTCGTATGCATTTTCATATATTTTAGTTAGTTTAGTTAGAATAGTGTCACTGGTGCTTTTGTTGGCAAGGATTGGAACACTTAAGTGTATCCATTCCGACTCACCCATATATATTCCTTGGTGAGAGGCTAACTCGTTTAACTGGGTACATGCATGTAAGAATGTGTATATGTCAACGGGTGTGTTGTTCAAGCTTGTGACTTGCATGATTTGCATGGTTTTGATTTGTGATTCCTTGGTGCATTCAATGCTTATGGTTACACCGCATGACATGCGACTCTTATGTGTTTTGTGTGTTGCATTTGTTTGCGTATAGGTTGCATTAGATATTGTTCCATTAGTAGAGTCTAGTATAGTTTGCTTGAGGACAAGCAAAGGTTGGGTTTGGGGAGTTTGATGACGACATATTTTATATAACATTTTATGCCGTCTTTTATGCTTTTTTCTCCATCTTTGCGATCCTCTCGTATGCATTTTCATATATTTCAGTTATTTTAGTTAGAATAGTGTTCTGAGTGATTTTGTCTCGTGTTTTGCAGTTTTTAGGTAAAAAATATGGAATTCGTAGTTTTGGGCGTTTTGCACGCGCGTAGAGGAAATAGCCTAGGCCATTTTTCTAGCCGTATGGATTCCGATGAGCCGCGAATTGAAGATCAAGCCTATTTGAAGTCTAAAGGACCATGTGGATGAATTTGGAGTGAATCGGAGCAAGTAAAAAACAATGCAAACGGAACCCCAAACTGACGACCCACGTGGGCCTGTATTTTGAGGCTCACTTAATTCCTTATATATAGAAGTTTCAAAATCCAAATTTTCATACTCTCTTTCACAATTTGACTTTGCAAGAACCCTAGAGCCTGTTGTAGGTTATTTTAGTTTGTTATTACTTTGAGACATCGATTTATGCTATTATTTTGAAGACTTCTTTGGATTATTTGGCTGTGATATTCGACGCATTGCTGACAACCTTGCGGTAACTCTTGTATCTCGACATCCCTAGATTCTCTCAGTTTAATCATCACGTCTTATTGCTTGAGCATGAGTAGCTAAACAATTGTTGGTGGTAGTATGGATTTCTATGCTAGGGTTTAAGGTTGCATGTTAGGGTTTAATTCGATTCGAGATAATAGTTGTTTCTTAATACATGTGGTTAACTATTTCCTTTGAATGATCGCATGCTAGTACCGGAGTAGTCTAGCGAGGGCATTACATCATCACATGTTCCATGCTTATAAATCTCGATTAACTATTTCAATTGAATAATAGCATGTTAGTCCAGGAGCAGTCTAACACGTTTATTACACGGTCGTAGATTTGCATGATAAGTTCAACATCTGAGAATCGGTACAAACGTAAATAACCCTAGCTAGATTCATATCCATGCTACTACCAACTCTCAGTCTCATTATATTAACAAACCAAAGTTAGATTAGTTGTTTATCATTAGTTTACGCACTAAACTTAAAGCTAATTAGTTCCCGAGAGGTCGACACTCGAGGTTATCTTCCAATGCACTACTCAATATAGTGTTAGTGAAAGTATTCCTTTGGCATATAAATTATTTGATACGATTTCTTACAAAAGTCGTTCATCAAATTGGCGCCGCTGCTGGGGAACTAATTCCTTTTTAGTTTTCTTGTGTTTCTTGATACTCACGTACTTTATATATGTCCAGGTAGTTTATGCCAAGTACTCGATCTAGTGAAGTACCAATTCTTGATCTTATAGACGAGATAGACAAGGTTTATCACTCAAGGAGGCGAAGCTTGAACACTTCCAATTGTGGGGGTACGGATTCGGAGGACTCGAAAAAATGTACAGAGACAGACTACACAGATTTTCTATTAGGTACATTCAAGACGGCGGAGCACCATGATGGAACGGGTGTACCACCAGTGGCTACAACATAGCCTCTTATGAGGTCGTTCATGCAAGCGGACCAAGAAAGGATGAAGGGACTGACGATTGTCCTTTCCACACTCGCTCGTGACCTCGAGATCAAAGGTCACATGTTCAGTCAGCTACCCAGATTCTATGGGATGCCTAACGAAGATGTTATGGGCTTTCTGAACGAGACCGACAGCTTTATCATCAACATTCGGAGGCCATGAGCTGTCGTGGGCGTTACAGATGATGAGTTGAAGATGAAAGTTTTTGGTTTGGGGCTTAAAGATAGAGCAAAGACATGGCTAGGATCGATGGATTCTGGATCACTTACTATGTGGGCTCAGGTTTCTTGAAGTTTATTGAGAAATACTTTCCCCATACAAAGACTACTCAGTTGAGAGCCGAGATCAGTGGGTTTCGTCCAGAATATGATGAGACAATTTACGTGGCCCTCGAGAGATACAAAGATTTGCTCAACAAGTGCTCTCACCACAACTTTGAGTTACATGACAAGGTGCGACACTTCTATCGAGGCTTGAAATATGACAATCAAGAGGAGGTGGATTTCCAATGCAATGGTAACATCTGGGATGAGACACCGGAGAATGTGTGGGAAGTCTTTGAAAGGCTTGCTAGAGGATCACAATTTAGAGACCCCAGAGATGTGACCCGGAGATGCAATAGGGAAGCACCAAAGAAGCCCGAAGCTCAAGCCAATGTTGTGCAAGGAGATCGTTTCGACAAGTTTGAGTCGATGATGAAGCAAGCTCTCTCGAATACCATAACACCAACTTTGTCACACGAGGTATGTGGTATTTGCAACAATTTTTGTCATGGAGCTAACATGTACAGGTCACCACTAGCAATAGAAGAAATATACTAGGTTGAAGGTGACGAGCAAGCATTTTCCGCCGAGGAAACTGCGTACTATGGGAAAAATCAGAATAACGATCGCTATCAGCGTGAAGGTTTCTGGAGGGGTGGATTCAGGAATAATGGAGGAGGTTACGAAACTTCCAACAAGACATATGGCCCTAATCAAGACGTAGCAACTTGAACTAGGGTAATGATGATTGCGAGAATCCACAACCAAAACCTGAATTACCGAGACCTAAGAGTGAAACACAACAACTCCTTGAGACGATGAACAAGCTTGCGAAGAATACGGAAGGGTTCTTGACCAAGTATAACAATGATACGGCCACCACAAATGCACGGTTGGATGCACTTGACAAGAGCAACCGCGATACGAGGAAGAAGCTGCAAGAGTTGATTGATCGTGGTGCGAGTAGAGAGCAAGGGAAGCTACCAAGTAACACCGAAAAAGCCATGGCGATCAAAGTTGTAGGAGATGTTCCCGTGGGGATTGTCATGAAAAATGGTGAAACCACCATAAGACAGGTAGCAGATTGTATATGTTGCGCACATGGAGCCAAAACCAAGGCTAAGGTGGAGAAGAAGGAGTATGTAGGCGAAGTGATTGATATAAGTAGCGACGAGGAGGATGATGACCCCGTCAGAGACAGTTTTGATGTTGAGGTTTGAATTGGATCAAGGAATGGAGTGATGGCTATGCTTGATACTAGTGCGAGATCCAATGTTCTTCCTCTTAACGTATACAAGAACTCAGGTTTGGGAAAGTTAGAGAAGGATGATACCGTCGTTCAACTTGCCAATGGATCTTTTGTGACACAAGTTGGAATCATGCAAAATATCCCGGTGAAGGTTTGTGGCACACCAATTAGAAAACGTTTTATAGTCATGCCGGCATCTCGCCATGGAGTTCAAGATGTTGTTCTCTTAGGAAGGACGTTCTTGAGGAAGGCTCGTGCCTCTCTTAATGTTTACAAGGGAACGTGCGAAGTAGAGATAAATGGGAAGCGACGTATGTTGCGCACAACCACTCAACCCTCCTCATCTTTTCAATCTTGTCGTGTAGGTTTTGTTCGTCCTGCGTTTGCTCTTGGGTGTTCACAAGAATTGGGGAAATGCGAGAAGAAGAGGTGATCAAGGAACTCCATGCGTCGAGCCAACGACGCATAAACAAAGGCGCTTCTCGGGAGGCAACCCGAGTTTTAAGTACGTTTTGTTTTCGTTTATTATATTCTTGTATGGTTCTAGTCATTAGCATATTTGTTTTTACTTTATTTTGTGTGTTTTTTGGGATTGGAAGGTTTGAAATTCGAGTTTTTTTACGAAAATTGGCACTTGTATGTCGAGCCAGGATAGGAGACCCGTTTGCAATTCCAGGATGGGCGCATGTCCTGTCCGGAACTGGCCAGGAATTCCAGGCGCCCCGCCTGGGATTCCAGGTGGTCCGCCTGGACCCTCTGGAGGTCGAGGCGGGTCGCTTCTAGGTCCAGGCGGTCCGCCTGGACCGATAAGGCCCCCGGGCCATTTTTTGTTCGAAAAACTTGTTTTTCAACCCTTCCATTCCCGTGTGATGTGTTTTGTTGGGATTTTCAGGTACTTAGGTTTATGCATTCATAGGGAATTCTATCTCGTCTTCTCTCGATTGTTTATACTTCGCTGACAGAGACTCACATTACGGTATCATCATGTTTTCAACCCTTTCTCTCTTACCTTTCGCTGGGGACTAGCTTCAGTTTAGTTTTGGGGGGAGGTTGATTATTGTTGAATGTTGCATTTGTGTGTCATGCTTACTATTGTCGTACGTACCATGTTTTTCCAAAAAATTCACATCATGTTTTGTGTTGCATTGCACGTTTATTGTGTTTATGGATAGGTCGCGTTTACTTTCTTAGTGGTGGTGTGTGTGCCACATAGGGTTGCATGTTGTATGCATTTCATTTCATTCATTTGCATGTGAGTTGAGTCAATTGTTATGTTGTAAAAATTCCCATTGAGTGTGCAAATTTGTTGCGAATCACCTTCGTGCAAGTTATGTTTGAGTCTGAGCTTGAGCCTTACACCTTTTGATATGTCACATTTTTTCCGGCATGTACCCGCGTTAAGTTGCATTGGTTAAACTCGGGAGCCTACCATTTTGAGCTTGTGGAGCCATGACCCATCATTCAAAAGCCAATTGGGGTCTTAGGATTAGTTTGTGGTAGTCTAACTGGAAACGGATCACAAATAGGCTTAAGTGGTAAAACAATTTGCATGCTCTCCACTGATACGCCATTCACTTGTGCATGAACATGATTAGGCATACTACTTTTCCCGGTTTCATTGCATGCGGACACTTCATATTATTTATTTGTATTGGAGCTAGTAGTGAGATTTGTGCGTGTATTGTGTACAACAATGTTTTGTCGAACCGTTTTGTTGGAATATATGAGAGACTATTTGTTGGAAAGGATTGGAACACTTAATTGTATCCATTCCGACTCACCCATATATTCCTTTGTGAGAGGTTAACTGGTTTAACCGGGTACATGCATGTAAGAATGAGTATATGTCAACGGTTATGTTGTTCAAGCTTGTGACTTGCACGATTTGCATGGTTTTGATTTGTGATTCCTTGGTGCATTCAATGGTTATGGTTACACCGCATGACATGCGACTCTTATGTGTTTTATGTGTTGCATTTGTGTTCATATAGGTTGCATTAGATATAGTTGCATTAGTAGAGTCTAGCATAGTTTGCTTGAGGACAATCAAAGGTTCGGTTTGGGGAGTTTGATGACGACATATTTTATAACATTTTATGCCGTCTTTTATGCTTTATTTCACCATCTTTGCTATCCTCTTGTACGCATTTTCATATATTTTAGTTAGTTTTGTTAGAATAGTGTCACGGGTGCTTTTGTCTCGTGTTTTGCAGTTTTTAGGTCAAAAAACATGGAAATTGTGGTTTTGGGCATTTTGCACGCACGTAGAGGAAATACCCAAACCCGTTTTGCTAGCCGTATAGATTCCGAAGAGCCCCGAATTGAAGATCAAGCCTATTTGAAGTCTAAAGGACCATGTGGACGAATTTGGAGCGAATCGAAGCAAGTCGTACCCCAAACTGCCGAGCCGGGTGAGCCGCCTGGCCAGGCAGAGCTCCCAGGCGCCCCGCCTGGGCTCCTAGGCGACCCACGTGGGCCTGTTTTCTGAGGCTCACTTATTTCCTTATATATAGAAGTTCCAAAATCCGAATTTTCATACTCTCATTCACAATTTTAATTTGCCATAACCCTAGAGCCTGTTCTAGGTTATTTTAGTTTGTTATTACTTTGACACATAGATTTATGGTATTACTTTGAAGACTTCTTTGGATTATTTGGCTGTGATATTCGACGCATTGCTGACAACCTTGTGGTAACTCTTCTATCTCGACATCCCTAGATTCTCTCTGTTTAATCATGACGTCTTATTGCTTGAGCATGAGTAGCTAAATCAATTGTTGGTGGTAGTATGGATTTCTATGCTAGTGTTTAAGGTTGCATGTTAGGGTTTAATTCGATTCGAGATAGTAGTTGTTTCTTGATACATGTGGTTAACTATTTCCTTTGAATGATCGCATGCTAGTACCGGAGTAGTCTAGCGAAGGTATTACATCATCACATATTCCATGCTTATAAATCTCGATTAACTTTTTGCATTGAATAATCGCATGTTAGTCCAGGAGCAGTCTAACACGGGCATTACACAGTCGTAGATTTGCATGATAAGTTCAACGTCTGAGAATTGGTACAAACGTAAACAACCCTAGCTAGATTCATATCCATGTTACTACCAACTCTCAGTCTCATTATTTTAAAAAACCAAAGTTACATTAGTTGTTTACCATTAGTTTACACACTAAACTTAAAGCTAATTAGTTCCCGAGAGATCGACACTCGAGGTTATCTTCCATTGCACTACTCAATATAGTGTTAATGAAAGTAGTCCTTTGGCATATAAATTATTTGATACGATTTCTGACAAAAGTCGTTCATCAAATTGGCGCCGCTGCCGGGGAACGAATTCCTTTTTAGTTTTCTTGTGTTTCTTTTGATTTTCAGCATCAGAGAAGTATCAACCACTTGGAATAATTATATGCAAGGTCTAAATTGGGTCGTAGATTTCCCGAATGTACACGGGCACTGTTTCTGTTTCTGCCTAGACTTTCTATCTAGGGGGAGTTATAAGGGCTATCGGGAGTAGGAGAAATAAGGAGGGTTGCACCAACAAAACCGTTACTGTCTGATTGTTCTGTTTACTATACTTTCATTGTTCCTGCATAAACCGTTTTACCGTTTAACTTAACCGTTCACTGTTTTGAAATTGATTCTGCATAAACCGTTTTACTGTTTGTTAAATACACTACTGCACTGAATGCCACTGAGATCCTTTATCTCACACTCTCTCTTAAACTGCCTTCCTTGTAGATTTCCCTGAAGGTGACCGACCATAGGAGTCCATCGACAGAGTGTGGTTGGGGTTTTGCTTGAGGATTTATTTACTGTTTTCAATAAGCTTGCTAGACATTTTCTTATGCGGTTTGCATTGTTAATGGATTTTAAATTGTTTACTGTTGTTTTTCCTGGATTTTTCCAGTGTAACGATATTTTCAAACATCCATTCTCTATTTATTGTTTCGAGGATTTAAAAAAATGATCATTTAAAACATAGTTGGAATTCCCATATCGTTACATTGTTGGTATCTTAATGAAAGATCGAACTGTGCTACAGAAATAGCAACAGTTCTTCTGATTAGCAAACTCAACGCTTTTTTAACGCCCAATTCTTCAACATTTATTACATACTTTGCGAACATTTCTTTCGCCGCTAACACTACGTCACTCTGTATCTTTATCTAAACCTCGTGTGCTTCCTTTAGCTCCTTCTCTAGCTGGGCAATTATCTGGTCCTTGCC
The DNA here is from genome assembly GCA_028659135.1 of Plantago lanceolata. NCBI lineage: Eukaryota > Viridiplantae > Streptophyta > Magnoliopsida > Lamiales > Plantaginaceae > Plantago > Plantago lanceolata. The sequence goes on from JAQRGC011978852.1 coordinate 14,801, forward strand.
GCTCTCATCGTTAAAACCCGATGATCCTTCCCCATTGCCCCCTTCTAGCGATGATCGGTCAATTGATGGACAGTTTCTCTCTAAGCCATTATCATAGTCGAACCCAAGATCAAATGACAGGTCACAGTCCTCAAAACTTATCGCACCAAAGCATGACATATATGTTGTCGGCGTATTGCACCTGCTATCCTGCTTCCGTGTACCAACCCCCAGGGGTGTGGCCCGTTCAGACTGTCCACAATGTTTCCGTCCGCCTTCATCAACAACAAATTTCCCTTTTTCATTCCTTCGTTGTATGTCCCGGTCCATTTTACGTTCACCCTCGAAAAATTCCCCCACCTCATCAACTGACATGCCTTATTCATTAAAGCCCTCATCCATGTAGTCTTCATTTTCTTATGCAAAACCACCATCTTCTTCGTTGGACTCCAATATACGTATCTCCTCAAAAGTCGGCAGAATCTTGTCTTTCAAAGTCTGCATGATGTCAAACAAGGTAATTCATTGGGAACTCCTAATCAAAATCCATTTAAAACATCAAAATTACATGTATGGATACACCGCGACCTACCGTAACACGATCAAGGTGGTCCAGGTCGATCTTGGCGAAGTCCTCAATCAATGATGATAAGTTCGATTTTAGATAACGCGGGAACTACACACCCCCCTCGATACGCTCAGCTATGCCAGAGTACTCGCACAACTAATACTGCATTGAATAAAATAAAATCATCATCTACATGTACTGAAAATCAAAGACACCAATATCGTAATTAAAATGGTTCAGGTTAGGTGAGTTGTGAAAGAATTCAACTTAACATAAGAAAAATAGCACAAGAGCCAATCTTGTACTGGTTGGCCATACAAAGATCATCCAGAAGCGAGCCAAGAATGTGCCCACACCAGTCATAGTCAGTCATAACATCAAAGTCCACTACTATTTCCGTCATCTTCCAGGGTAGGCATAGATTCTGCGTTGGAACAATGAAAGATGCCAACAGGTAAAGGTGTAGAACCTTTGCAACATCCTCAGGATCAACCTCATCACAATACGGAACAATGTTCTTAAGTACATTTCTCAGCAATGAAGTCGATAGCTTGTTCTGGCCCTTGCCGCCTCTAGCCATGAGTTTACCTGGGAAGCACCGCTTCAAGAAATCTGACACAACAACACTACCAGTACCAATATCGATAGGCCAGGATCCAGATCGTATGTCAAACGTAAGCATCACATCCTGTTTTCGAGGCACCATGAACCGCTCACCAAACTGAAAACCAGGTAACCCATCCCTCACCCGGAATCTCTTCACAATGCGTGTCATGTTCTGATCCGACTTGTGGCAGGCATAGTAAATCTTATCGTCCATCTCGATCAATGACTTAACAAAAAGCCAAAATAGGGTCTAATGCATTCCAAGGAGTTGTTGTTCAGTGAAGTCGAGAGACCCTATCCCCTTGCTAATAGTCTGCAAATTGCCTCGGTAGTTCATCGCATCTACAGTGCAGAAAGCACATTATTCATTAGGGACATACTGTTAGGAAACTTGTAATTTTGATGAGCAATTCCATGTAAGACTAAATTAGGATTAAGTCCAGAAATTAGTACTCTTAAGCCTGTAGGTAAACCTTGT
>JAQRGC011979695.1:0-11529 GCA_028659135.1 Plantago lanceolata
GAGAGAGGTAGAGGACGCAAAAATCCGGTGAGATTAAGGCCGGAAGTTTTTTGATCGGGAAAATTGAAAACTCCTATTTTTTAGGAGCATTTTTCCCGATGCTTTATTTTTTTCCGTGCAGTACTTCTTAGTTGATTTCCCTTGTTTTAGAAAAAGCTCCCCCGTTCTCTCTCCAGAGTAGAACTCTCTTTCTCTTGAGAATTAGTTGCCCTGTACTTGGGTTTCTCTTTTACTCTCTTGTTTGCACTCCTCTCACGTCATTTTCAACTCCACCTTTCTTTCCCCTCCATTCTCCTTTTCCTTCAAAGCCAGATCTTCAATGAATAAACCAATAGTAAATCCCACTTCAAAAGACCCAGGCCAAAATCCTTTCACTTTAGTTGCCAAAATCCACTCCAAAAAGCAAATGAATCTTACTGCTGTAAAAGAAACTCTTTCAAAAGCTTGGAATGTGAAATGCCCTTTAGATGTCAATTTTCTAGAATCCAATACTCTAGCTTTCATTTTCACATCACAGGAGGAAGGAAGCAAAGTACTCGACAAGGCACCATGGAATTTCAGGGGATGCCTTGTCATACTCAAACACTGGCCACCCGACCTTGCTTTCCAAGACTTAAAATTCAGCGAGGCCTCTTTCTGGATCCAAGCCCATGGAGTACCAGTCACTTTCATGACAAGAGAAACGGCCATGACAATAGGGAACCTTCTGGGCAGCTACATTCACGATGATCTTCACTCAGAAGCCCATAAATGGAGGAAAGCACTGCGTGTTCGCGTTGAGGTCGATTTGAACAAGCCGTTGCTCCATGTTTGCTCGGTGGAGACTAGTCCTTCAAGTAAAATCTCTGTCTCTATCCGCTATGAAAGATTGGGGGACTTTTGCTTCAACTGTGGGATGCTTGACCATAAGTTGGATACTTGCAACACCTCATCCTTCATAAAAGAACAACCAAACCAGATTTGGGGCCCGAATTTAAGAGCAGAAAAACTTGGTAATTTTGCTCTTTCAAACCACAATCAGTTTGCAAGCAAACTCCATGATACTACTTGTGTCCTCCTCAACGCAAACAATCAAAACACCACCCGCAACCCACAACCCCACTCCTTTCAGCACACCACCCCCAATCCACAAGACCATTCCTTTCAACACACCACAACCACAATCTCAGTGCCAGATTCCATTGAAATGGAATCGGAAAATCTAACCTCCGCACCAGCGTTCGATTCCTCAAGAAACCTAATCTCCGCCTCTAAACCCTTCAGCGCCAATAACGAGAAATTCCCTGGAAAATCAACTCTTGTCAACCTACCTGTCACATCGGTATCTACTTCCACCAACCAAAACCATGAAATCTCTGAACCCTCTGTAAAAGAGCCCCAAACTATTACCTGCTCGGTTGTTGAAATCTCACCTAGCATCTCCTTCTCTGACAATACAAGCATGCTCTCTCTTCCCAACACAAGCATGCTCTCTCTTCCCATGCCCTCTCTTCCCAATACAAGCATGCTCTCTCTTCCCATGCCCTCTCTTCCCAATACAAGCATGCTCTCTCTTCCCATGCCCTCTCTTCCCAATACAAGCATGCTCTCTCTTCCCAATACCACATATGTCAGCATAAACCCTTTTGACCACTCTGAGGCCCAAGCCCAAATAAACCATGAAAAACCAGCTGACTTGGGCCCAAATCACTCTTTCTACACCTTTCAAAGCCCCACAAACTTACATGGTGATGTTTCAGAAACCTTAAGCCTCCAGCTTCTATCTCTGGGCCTCCCAAACACCTCAACTCGGAAAAGAGGCTTGTCTCCTGGCAATTCCCAGACTCAGAAAAAATCCCGCCCATTTATTCTCCATTGTCAACAGAAAGAAGAACACCTAGAAACACTCTCGGTCCCAGTAATCAATAGTCGTGACATGGAAATCCAGTTATCTACCCAAAACATCTCGGATAATGACGATCGCTCATTTGCTACAAGAAAATTTATCCGAGTATGTCGTGTTACCCAAACCCGCAGAAGCATCACCACCCCACAAACAACCTGTAGCTTAACTCCCACAAAATCCAATCTTACAATCACTGAAATAGTTGATGAAGTACCGAGTCGCGAGCCGGCTCGGGAACAACAATGAGTCTCCTAGCTTGGAATTGCCGAGGGATGGCTCATCCCAAGGCATTGAGAGCTCTTCGAAGTCTTCTTTCTACCAACTCCCCTGATATTCTCTTCCTTTCTGAACTGAAAACCATCCCTTCTCCTGCTCTTCTAAATATTCTCAATCGAAATCACCTTGTAAATATGTTCAATGTTGCTCCCGTTGGTCGAGCGGGCGGTCTTCTCTTGGCCTGGTCAAATTGTATGGATATCACTGTAATCTCCCATTCCTCATCTTTTATCCACTCCTTGGTCTCTCCCTGCATTAATCCAAATGGGGACTTGTGTTTCCTTACCTCAATCCACTGCCCATCTATCAACTCCTTGAAACATGATTTTTGGACTTCAATGCGAGCTATCTCTAACACCATAGTTGGTGCTTGGATAATGATTGGAGATTTCAATGAAGTTGTTTCCCAAACCGAAAAATCTGGTGGTCGTCCTTTTGCATCATCGTCAAGTCGAAATCTTCAAGCCGACTTAGACTCCCTTAGTCTCATTGACCTCGGATTTGTTGGTCATCCTTTTACCTGGAATAACAAAAGAGGTGGCAGAGCCAACATTCAAGAACGTCTGGATCGAGCAGTAGCCAACCACCTTTGGATAACTAAATTCCCTCATTGCTCGATAATCCATTTGACAGCCCTAAAATCTGACCACAAACCTCTACTTCTGCGCTTACAAGCAACAAACAACTCAGGCCCTAAACCTTTTAGATTTGAAACCATGTGGCTCGATGACCCAGGTTGTGAACCCATTGTTGCAACAGCTTGGCATAAGACCTTTCTAGGCTCCCCTTCTTTTATCCTAGCTGCCAAACAGAAAAAAGTGAAAGATGACCTCAAAAGCTGGAATAAGAACTCCTTCGGCTTTCTTCCTACCAATATCAGCCAAACCATAGCCAAAATTGAAAACATCCAAAGAGGAGTGCAAACTCTGGAAAAAATCCAACAGGATTATTCTTTGCAAGAGAATCTTGATACTCTTCTCAAGCGAGAGGGAGAGCTTTGGAGGCAAAAATCGAGAACAGGATGGCTTAAATTCGGAGACGCCAATACAAGGTTCTTTCACTTGTCTACTTTATTTCGACGTAAATTCAATCGCATTTCCTTTATTACTATGTTTGATGATTCAACAGTAACTAATTGGAGTGCTATTGGCTTGAGGTTTGAGAACTATTACAAACTATTGTTTTACTCTCAGTTTAGATTCAACCCTCCCCCTCACCAGTCGACTTTTGACTCCTTGTTCCCTAGAGTAATCCTTGATTCAGATAATGATTATCTATGTTTAGCTCCATCTTTTGAGGAAATTAGGAAAACTCTTTTCTCCATGAACTCCTACAGCTGTCCAGGTCCTGATGGCTTCCCTCCAGTCTTTTTCAAAAAGTTTTGGCACATTGTTGGCTCTCAAATCGCTGAAGCTGTCACTCACTTCTTCACCAATGGTTTTCTTTTGAAATCTTTCAATCACACTTTCATCTCCCTTATCCCAAAGAGTGAAGCAGCTACCCACGTTGAACATTACCGTCCAATCAGCTTATGTAATGTCGTCCTCAAGATCATCACTAAGATTCTTGCAAACCGAATGAAATTGCTCCTAACTCGTTTCATTTCGCCCCTGCAATCTGCTTTCGTTCCTGGCCGTAATATTCTCGAAAATTCAATTTTGTCCCATGAAATCATGCATTACCTAAACACCAAAAGAGGTAAACTTGGTTATATGGCAGTTAAAATCGATATGGCCAAGGCGTTCGATCATGTTGAATGGAAAATTCTCTGTTCCATTTTAAAAAGTGTCGGCTTTGATGAGAGGTTTGTTCATTGGATCGATCAGTGTATCTCCACTTCTTCCTTCTCAATCCTCATCAACGGCTCCCCCTTTGGCCTTTTCACACCTTCCCGTGGGATCCGTCAAGGTGATCCATTATCCCCTTTTCTCTTTATCATTTACTTTGAGATTTTCTCCAGATTACTTGCCCGAGAAGTGGATAATGGTAACCTTAAAGGCGTCAAAATTGGCCACAACTGTCCGTGGATAAATCACCTCATGTATGCTGATGATCTCATAGTCTACTGCAAGGCTGATGAACGTGATGCCTCATCTCTTAAGAACTGCCTTGACACCCTCTATCAATGGACTGGTCTTTTTGCCAATCAAGAGAAATCTGTTGTTCATTTCAGCAAAAATGTCTCCCAGCAGCAAAAAGAAACTATTCTGGAAATTCTACAATTCAAAGAATGCTCCCACGTCCTTAAACACTTGGGCACCTCTTTTTGCAAACAGAAAACCAGAAAGCAAGCGTTTGATGGACTCATTTCAAATCTCCAATCCAACCTAGCCACTTGGAAATCCAAAAATCTCTCGCAAGCTGGTAGGTTGATTTTTCTCAAACATGTTGTCCAATCTACTCCCGTGTATCTGATGTCGCAAAATTTACTGCCCGGATCTGTTTGTGATCAGATTGACAAAATGTGTCGGAACTTTTGGTGGTCTGGCAATAAAGATAAGAGGGGACTTATGTTAATTGCCTGGGATCAGATTTGCAAGCCAAAAAGTGCCGGTGGTATTGGTCTTAGAAGAACTGTGGATTTTAACAGAGCCTTAATGGCGAAACATGCTTGGAATCTAGCACTGCCGAATGATCTTAACTTATGCATGTCTACTTTGCAAAAAAAATACCTCGGCACTTGGTCCTTTCTTGAATGTCCAAAATCATTTACTGGTTGTTCATGGTTTTGGCGTGATGCTATTAAATGTAGAGAAATCATTCGACCAGGGACTTGCTTTCGTATCACTATCAATTCCACCATTCGGACTTGGGAAGACCCTTGGATCCCAACTTTACCCAACCTGAAACCAGAGTTTGATACTTTCCCAGATTCAATTGTCATTTCCTATCGGCTGGTCGGCAGCTTTCTACTTCCGAATTCGACCCATTGGAACATCCCTTTGTTAGACTCTCTATTTGATCCTTCCACAGTCCATGCAATCAGAGGAATTCCTGTCTTACCAGACGAGGAACCACATCATTTGGTTTGGACTCCCTCCAGTAAAGGAGTCTTTAGTGCCAAATCCGCATATTTGTTTGATCAACGGGCTCGTTTCGAGTCTTCTTCGATGGACTGCAAAAGAAAGGCTAACATCTGGAAGTTACCTATTCATGAACGCCACAAATTGTTTATCTGGAAGATTCTTTCTAATGGGTTGCCTACTTTATCTTCCTTGAGCAGATTTATGTGCATAAGTGATAATTCTTGCTGTTTTTGTGGCCTGGACGGAGAGACAGCTGAGCACATCTTCCTTATGTGCCCATTTATTCAGCAATTATTTTTTATCTCTTCTATGTCCTTCAAGTTACTCACTTTTGAACCTTTGGGGCTGATTGGATGGTTGGATTTTCTTTGTAGTTTTGAGCAGCATGATATAACTACTTCACAACACCCCAAGCTCTTAATGTTTGCTGTGATCTCCATGGAAGAGATTTGGAAAAGTAGAAACTCATATGCTCATGGCGGACAACTTATCAGTTTAGGTGACCTTCTCAAATCAGTTGAAAGAAAGGTTTTGGAACATCTCAATGCTCGCCACAGTCAGAAAGGTCTTAAACTAGACCACCCTTCACATTGGCTACCACCAGACATGAATTCTGTCAAATTCAATTCAGACGCAGCTTTTTGGAATGGGAAATCTTCTACTGCTTGGGTTGCAAAAAATCATAATTCTGACTTTGTTGCTGGGGAAACCGAATGTAACATTTTTCTTGATGCTATGGCAGCTGAAACTCATGCCATACTCATGGCCTTGAGATATGCAGATCATCACAACATCAAGTTTGCTTCTTTTGAATCTGATTGCAACATTGCAGTAGATCAACTTGTTAACTCGCTTCATTCGCCAAATTGGAGTGCTCTGCCGGATATCATGGAAGCAAGAAACATCTTGAACAAACATCTCCAATGGACAGTCGGCTTTCTCCCTCGTTCTCTTAATACTTGCGCCCATAACCTTGCCAAATGGGCTTTCGATGGGGACTTCACCGGTTTTGTTTGTGATGATGTTCTTTCAAATTTGTAATGTTATTTGTACTTGCTACCTTATTTTGTACTGTTGATTTTGATTAATGAAATTTTTACCCACCAAAAAAAAGATTTCCCTTGTTTTAATAATGGCTATGTTTGTTGGCCTACGATTACACAAGACAGTTCTTATATTGCTTGGAACTTGGATTCCCTATAGGATATAGTCAGTATCATCTTTCAAAACCTTGGAAACTGGGAAATGGGAATGCATGCAAGCTTACAAGTTACAACTTCTAACCAGCACTTGTCACTCATCAAAATCATACTCCAAAGCTAAATACATGTTGTTTAGGCTGAAGTTGAGAGAAAACAGAACCATGGATAAAGCTGCTAGACCAAAATATCACATTAACCTCAGTATCATTCTCGTTGTCCTTTTCTCTCTTTCCATCATCTTCCTAACACTCAGAATCAGATCAAGATTTCTAACACAGGGTTCACCCATTATGTCTGCAGATTCGTCCATGTCTTTCCATGAACCGAAACCAACAGATAGCCCAACTCAAACATGTGCCAAAATCTCACCATCGTTGGCTCATGCTCTGGTTCACTATGCTACCTCAAACACTACCCCGCAACAGACTCCGGCCGAAATTTTGGTCTCCCTCAGGGTACTCGAAAAGAAGTCGCCTTGCAACTTCTTAGTTTTCGGCTTAGGCCATGACAGTCTCATGTGGATGTCACTCAACCACAATGGCCGAACAGTCTTTCTAGAAGAAAACAAGTCATGGATTGACCAAATACAAGCACAAATCTCATCCGTGGAAGCATACCACGTGGTTTACGACACTAAAGTGACGCAAGCAGATGAGCTTCTTGAAATCGGGGCGAAAGAAGAGTGCAGAACTGTGAGTGATCCAAGATTTACGAAATGTCCATTGGCACTACACGGATTCCCTAATGTAGTGTATGAGACAGAGTGGGATTTGATCATGGTGGATGCTCCAACTGGATACCACGATGAGGCTCCGGGAAGGATGAAGGCAATATATACAGTTGGGCTAATGCCAAGGCTCAGAAAAGTTGGTGAGACTGATGTGTTTGCTCATGATGTGGATAGAGTGGTGGAAGATAAATTCACAAAAGCATTTCTGTGTGAAGGGTATCTTAAGGCAAAGGTTGGCAAAATAAGGCACTTTACTATCCCAAGTATCAGGAAAAGTCCTGAAAATCCTTTCTGTCCTTAAAAATATAGTAAGACGGACTTTACACTTGGTACAAAATGCTTTTAGCAGCAAAAGTCTGATTTTATCAATTACTTAGTAGTTTGGTGACTCAGCCAAGTGAAGTCTGTTTCTGGTTAAAATGGAAGTGTTTCGACTGCATTACTGATGTGATGACATAGTATTGACTTAATGTAACTTTGAAACATTAGTGCTCAAAACATTATTTCTTACTGAGAATAGATTCGATAAAAACATACAAGAACACAGCAGTAAAGGAGAAATTAGGAATGCATGCCTTGGCAATAATGAACAACAGATTCCTTTAATGAGTGCCATCCGAACGAAACTTTAAGGAACACTGCAGACTTTATATCTTCCTGACCTAATCCAAGGGACTTACAGTGCATCTGATATGCCTTCGGGATCTGTTCAAATAAAAGAAGAAATGTAAATAACAAAACTTGGTTCAGGAGTTTCAACAAACACCTGGTGGCCATTTCCATTCAATGCAGAAAGACGAATACACCATTACCAAATGCAATAATAATGCATAAGATAGTTATCCTTGCTGAAATTCAGGTATAGCAATGACCTGTAAATCGCATAAGTCGTACGCCGTTGATGTCGTATACAAAAAGGTGCAGGGGATTGAAGAAAACGGTACCCTGCTGCCTGTGACAAGGATCAAGGGCTAATGAAGATGACGAACTAACAAACACTGGTGCGTTCAAGCTGACGAATGGAGCGGGATTAATAAAACGGAAGCGCAAAGTAGTGTGGATTTGACTTGTTGGAGCATTGGACCATTTCGCAGAGAAACGCCAAATTTCCTAAATTAGGCAATTAGGTCTCCGTTAGGGTTCTTGGTAGAAATTATCAAATCAGAAAGAATCGAGAAGCAATTAAGAAGGATTTTATGCAATAAGTAGAGGGCTAATTATCGAATTGATAGGATGAGATTACTTGTATATTCAATTTGACAAAATTTGTAGATTCTGTGGCATTCTTGATTCTACACATTACACTAATTCAACCCTTCAGTATAGCACAAAGAATTCACTTGCTGACAAAAACATCTCAGCAGTTTTTATTTAACGGAGTTCTGGATCAGTTTTTGTTCAAATGGCATTCTTTAAATACAAATCAAATCAATATTGAGTACAAATGGAATTCAGCAGAATTTATTCAAACAGCTTTCCAGATCAACGAACATAGTCACAGCATATGGTGATGTTTTTGTTCCTGCACGCATCAAAATGATATTCAGAAATGAATAACAAGACAGTGAGTGAAATCTCGAACTCATGGCTCCTAAAACATATGAATTTAACACAAGTATATATAACATCATCAACATTAATTAGTTGCATTGCCTATGCAAAACCTGTTACTGATTCTGGTTCTAATAGGAAATTTGATGAATAGCAGTAGTGAAAAACAGTAGATCTTAGGTTATAGGTAAAGGAGTAAAAAGGTACATAGAAAAATGTAATTTGAGTAAAAAAAACAGTAAAGAAAAAGGGATTGATCTGAACTAACCTGCACATAGTCAGATATGTGAGTTAAGACTGTCGGCTTCTGTCTGCAGCAGCAATTTCGAGTTTCACTACCCGTTTTTGCATCGCTTGATTTCTGACAATTTCCTTGCCACAGTTGATTGCATCGTCTGTCACACGTTCCAGGGACAACATCTCAAGGCTCTTACCGAGGGTTAATGGAATCTGAGTCAAACTGTTACAGTTATTAACATAAAGAGATCGAAGTTTGGGGAAATGATCATTGCTTGCTGACCAAAGCATCAGGTCTGTTGCCCTTTCAATGTGCAAGCAAACAAGTTCAGCGAAACCGCTACCAGATGCATCCCAGGTCTTACCTTGGAATGCCTTCTCTTTCAGTTTGAGCACCTCCAGGGACCTAATAGCTGAAAATATGGACATCATCCCCCAATCCAAATGAGTGCCAATTAGCACAACAATTTTGAGCTTTGGCGGGAAGCTATGTGAACGAGGTAGGACTCTCACTGGATTTTCAGCTGCTCCTCCACGGACCTGATGCACAAGCTTCAACTTGTAGAGGGAATTCAACTCTACCAAACATGTAGACTCTCCCAGAATTCTCAAGTCGCCTTGAATCCCTAAAGTAATTAGGTCAGTCGCCCTTTTACAAACTTGTTCCGTGCAGCTCTCAGGTGACAATCTACTCAGAGTCTGAAGCTTTTGGCCACCATCATCTCCCCCTTTGCTTTTCGCGACAATAGATGCCTTTGTCTTGAAATGCCTCAGATGCCTCATCTTCCATAAATCTCCTTTGATCTCAAGTGTTTCTGAGGGTGTATCAACCAAAAGAGTCTGTAAGTTCCACAGATTTGTAACAGATTCTGGAAGAATATTGAACTGATCACTAGCTACAGAGAGAGTGAGATATCTTAAGTGATTGAGATGTTGCATAAGCTTTGGGGTAAATTTCGAGAACTTCATATTTTTTGCATCATACACCCGCAGTAGGCCGAAGGCATCAGTGATAGATGGTATATCCTTGGCTTCGAGTGTTATGGGAGACTCATTGAAACATAAGAAAGTGCGGGACTTTGGAAGCTTTGGCTTTTTGGTGACGAAGGCAAGTGCTTGGGTATAGATACAGATGCGACGGGCTTTCTCCACATCATCCATTTTGGACGTGATGACCTCCTGGAACAAGTTCAGCTTCCTGCCTTCTCTTTTACACACTTCACGAATTGAATCATGAACTTGGCATATTTTAGCCTGACCGTCAAGTTTTGTTTCCCTCACCATAACCAAGTTACGTTTGATAAGCTCTTTCAGGTTGTCAAGAGCAACTTCTTCCAGCCTCCTTCCAAGACTTTCCTGTATAAAGCCTTCAGCTATCCACAGCCGAATCAATTGTTTGACAGGAATCTTAGCATCTTCAGGAAACACACCTAAATAGAGAAAGCAGTTTCGCAACTCGTAAGGAAGCTTATCATAGCTGAGTGATAAAATACTTCCTAGCAACTGCTTTTCGTCTCCTTCAACTAGATAACTTCTCAACCTCGAAGAGACTTCTTGCCACTCCTTCTTGATTACAGCAAAGTTGTCACCTGATCGTGATGTTTTCTCCTCCAAGATTCCTCCGATGACTACGATGGAAAGAGGAAGCCCTTTGCAACCTATTGCAATTTGCGTACCAAGATTGACCAGATCCTGAGGCACGTTATCAAGCTTGCCAAATACTTCGTATTGGAGAAGCTCCCAACTCTCTTTTGTATTTAGGAACCTCAGGTTATGAGCTTTATCCTCTGAAGTGGAAGCGTAATTACCCACATCCCTGTGGCGGGTAGTAATCAGGACCTTTCCTGATTGATTGTTTTTTGGCAATAAGCATTTGAGTTTCTTCCAGTCCTCGGTTTTCCAGACATCGTCCAGCACTAACAAGAATTTTCCTTCCTCTAGATAACTCTGGACTGTTGCAAGCAATTCTTCATCCTTGATAGATTCGTCTGGATTGGGTGTGAACTTAGACAGAATGTCAAGTAGCACTTTCCGCATGTTGAGATTATCAGACACGTTCACCCAAAGTTGAATAGGAAACTCGAATTTGATTGTTGAGTTCTCATAAATTTTCCAGGCCAATGTTGTCTTCCCCAGGCCAGCCATGCCAACGATTGAACAAACTTCTAGTGTATTTGATTCGATAGTCAAGAGCTTGACAAAGAATTCGGTCTCAGCCTCAAAACCAACTATGTGCTGACTCTTCTGCTCAAATCATATAACACAAGACAAACAGAGGAAAATAAGTCATTGACAGAACAAAACAAACAAACAAAAGCCTAATAATTAACTAAGCTTAATAATACAGTATGCATGTACGATTGTTCAGTTTACCTTAATTTCATTTATCTTCGGTTCAGTTAAGTTCAAGTTTACTTAGTTTAATTTTGTACTTCACTTCAGTTAAGTTCAGTTCAGACAAGTTCAGTTCAGTTTAATTTAGAAACTCTCAATTGTATTGAACGGAGCTATATCACATGGTTTTTAAGAATGCCATAAAATGTTAATATGTTACTTCAACAGTTTAAGTAAAACATCATGGTTTTTTAAAGTATAAAACATTATAAATTCTTTTCAAAATGA
>JAQRGC011979793.1:0-19792 GCA_028659135.1 Plantago lanceolata
AACAACCTTAAACAAATCAAACAAATCACCACCTCATCACTCATCATCACTTTTTCACCACTTTAATCATACCCTACCCTATCAAAACCTACAAATCACTAAATTTAATCCAAACCAAATTTCCATTTCTCAATCTCTAAAGCCAGTTACTATTCACGTTTCTCCTCCTCCCAGAAACGCGTTCTCCCTAAATCTAAGCCAAACAGCCCGTTAATCTTTGGTGAATTTGCAAAGATTGAGAAAGGGTTGTACAGTTTCACAGTATAACTGTATTACCGTGATTAATCTAGCCGAAGACTTCACTGGTGTAGAATTGTAAACGCTGTCTACGTCAAAGAAACAAACAAGCAAATGTCTTCGTCTACGTGACTAAGTCTAATTGAATAGACAGAATAGTATCAAATTCACACTGACTGTAACATGATGCCAAATCTTCTACACAATACTAATAGTATAGTACTACTACTCTATATAGTTCTGAAAAATTGTTATGAAGCTTCCTGTTGCTGCTGCTACAATTTGATTTTGCTGAATAATTGTGGCTCTTAGTTTTCACCTTACAGCGCCATATAATCTTATCTCTCCTTTTTCCACTCTCTAAATCATGAGGTACAAGAACAAACATTCTGCAACAATCAAGATCATCAACATCTCCTCAATTCTTGTCTGCCTGATTACCATCTGCTCTGCTCAACAAGGTCTCTATTCACTGGCCGGCGACGAATCAGCACTTTTATCGATCAAATCGTTCATAACTTCCGACCCAAATGACTTTATATCCACAAACTGGTCACAAGGCACCCCATTCTGCACTTGGATAGGCGTCACTTGCAGCTCGAGCCAACAACGCGTCATTTCCCTTGACCTCTTCCATTTCGAGCTGACCGGCACCCTTTCGCCTCAAATCGGGAACCTCTCGTTCTTGACATACTTGGACTTGAGGAACAACAGCTTCACTGGCCTAATTCCTGAGGCAATCGGGAACCTGGCTGGCCTTCGCGAACTGAGAATAAGTGCCAATCAGCTGAATGGGAACGTTCCTCCGGCTCTAGCACAGTTACAGAATCTGGAAGTATTGGATTTGGGGTATAACAACCTGTCAGGGAGTGTTCCCTGGGGAATGATATTCAACATTACCTCTTTGCGGAGCATTGATTTATCCATGAATCAACAGCTCTCTGGTCATCTTCCGCCCAACATTGGAGACGCGTCACAGATGGAAATGCTTGCTCTAGGGAGGAACCAGTTTACCGGTGAGGCTCTGTTCTCTTCGTCTGAAAAAGACAATGTCTTCAATTCAGTTGCTTTATTTACCACAGATAAATTTTAGTTCAGTTCAGTTCAATTCAAATTTCTTCATCTTAGTGTTATCTACCAACCTTTAGTTTTCCCTGCCTTAGTAGTGCAAACAATATAGATCAGCCGCAGTAGCGATATTCTGTAAGGTTTAATCACAAAATCTCTACAGAACTCACAAGAAACAAACGAAAACTGACCAGTTTCACGAAAATCTCTACAGCCAAAACGTAAAAGATACGCTTCATCCAACACGTTCATCCACACTCTTGGTTTCATGACAAGAAGATTTCATGGCAAGCATCTTAAATTAAAGATTTATACCTGCAAATTTTTACATATCAAATGCCATTTTGTTCAACAAGAAAATATGATTCAATTGCTAAAACTTAACGTACAACTTATACAGGCACAATTCCACCCTCAATCGGCAACTTGACAAATTTGCTGACACTAGACTTGAGCTCTAACAGTTTCGAAGGCGAGGTACCTCCAGAAATTGGACATTTATACAACCTAGTGTTCCTGAGTCTTGAAGTGAACAGACTGAACGGTGAACTACCGCCATCAGTTTTCAACCTGACTAGTCTGCAAACACTTTCCCTCAGAATGAACGCACTCTCTGGCAACATACCGTCTTCCATAGACACCGGGCTCCCGAATATCCAGGTTATGTATCTCACAGGGAACAGCTTTTCAGGGGAAATCCCAAATACCATCTGCAATCTGTCACAGTTACGTCTTTTCAGCATTTCTGATAACTCATTTGGTGGGCTCATGCCAACGAATCTTGGAAACTTGCGTCTATTGCAATCATTCAGAGTGGGAAGAAATATGTTCTCCAACAATTTGTCCATACCACACGAAGATTTTGTTACTTCTTTGACAAATTGCAGAAATCTTGCCTATCTTAACATAGGTAATAATTCTATAGCTGGTGCATTGCCGAGATCTGTAGGCAATTTCTCTTCGTCTCTTGGAAGCTTTTTAGCAGGAAATAGCAGACTTACAGGCACAATTCCTAGTGAGTTTGGTAATGTCACTAGCTAGATTTGGTTACAACTCAGCAATAATAACTTCAGTGGAGAAATTCCCAAGACACTGGAAAGTTTGAGAAACATGCAGAACTTAAGACTGTCCATGAATGATCTTCATGGCTCATTACCAGAGAGTATCTGTCAGCTGGGAAACCTTTATATTGCAAATTTTGCGCTCAACAGACTCTCCGGAAAGTTACCAGCATGTTTCGGAAACCTCAGTGCACTGCAACAACTGGATTTATCAAGGAATTCATTTAAGTCAACCATTCCATCGACTCTATGGTACAACACGAACCTTCGAGTTTTGTCCTTGTGGAGGAATCATTTCTATGGCTCTTTGCCTAGTGAAATCACAAATGTGAACAGCTTGCAAGAATTGCTCCTAAATGGGAATCAGCTTTCTGGGAACATTCCACTTGCTATTGGGCAATTACAGAGACTAACTACTATACGGTTGCAGAATAACAGGTTCGATGGCTCAATACCTCTGTCCTTATCATATCTGAACACCTTGCAGTGCTTGGACTTGTCTCAAAACAATCTATCTGGTCCGATTCCAGACCAATTCGAGAACCTTGCAGATCTTGATTATTTTAATGTTTCGTTCAACAACCTTACAGGAGAAATCCCTGATGGTGGTCGCTTCGTAAACTTCACAGCTGATGTTTTTGTGGGCAATACAGGCTTATGTGGAGCATCCAGATTCGGGGTACAGGCATGTGAGGCAAATAGGCCTAACCCCTCGAGAAACAATCATAAACTTCCACAGAAAATTATCGCAGCAATCATTTCAGTGTTGGTAGCTGCAGCTATTATTCTTTGCTTGCTCAGACACCATGTTAGAAGAATGACATCTTCATCTCTGTTGGATTCAAATCTTGAGGGCTTCACACACCAGAGGGTTTCATATCGTGACATTCTTCGAGCCACAAATAATCTTCATGTTGAAAATTTAATTGGGAAAGGTAGCATTGGTTCAGTATATAAGGGACTGTTTTACAACGAGATGGCTACTGCCGTTAAGGTTTTTAATCTAGATGTACAAAGGGCATTCGAGAGCTTTGACACAGAATGCAAAATAATGAGGAGCCTCCGACACAGAAATCTTGTCAAGATCATTACTAGTTGCTCTAACAATGAATTTAAGGCATTGGTTATGGAATGTATGCCTAACGGGAACCTCGGTAAATGGCTCTATACCTCTGATTGTGGCTTGAGTATTGGCCAGAGACTACAAATAATGATAGATGTAGCATCTGCAGTAGAATATCTGCATCATGGATATTCCTTCACCATAGTTCATTGCGACTTAAAGCCAAGCAATATTCTTTTGGATGAGGATATGGTAGCTCATGTAGGAGACTTCGGGATTGCCAAACTTTTGATGGAAGATCAAAGAATGGAACAGACCAAAACTTTGGGCACAACTGGATACATGGCACCAGGTAACAATCTCTTACTTGATTTAGACAAAAAAAAAAAAAAAAAAGGTTCAGTAAACTGTAAGACTGGCTTGCATTTTGACGCTCAACCCTTCAAATGCTGTTTTACTCATCACTTAATACGGTTGCTGCAAGTATCCCTGAACCCCATGAAAGTGAAAATTTTCTGGTGATATATGTACTTAAGTGCATGTTACACAAAAGGCCAATACTATTTTAGTTCAATATTATCAGTCGAAATACTAACTGCATGCAGATTTATTAGATTAATAATCGGATAGCAATGAAAATCTTATGTTTAAGGGGAGCCACGTACTGTGCATGTTTGTCTCACTAAAGATGTCAATCTTGCAGAGTATGGAGCATCAGGATTGGTGTCAACAATGGTAGATGTTTATAGCTACGGGATTCTGTTGATGGAAACATTTACAAAGAAGAAGCCTACTCAAGAGCAATTTTTGGGAGAGTTAACCATCACAAGGTGGGTGGGCGAATCATATCCCCATAATGTGACACAAATAGTTGATGCTGAGCTACTAAAGACGAAGCAAGAGTATTTAAGACCCAACATTGAGGAGTGCTTGAGGTTGATCATGGAACTAGCCATGCACTGTTCAACAGATTTGCCTAAGGATAGGCCTAATATGAAGGAAGTTCTGGTTAGGCTTAAGAAAATCAACTTCAAACTTCAGTACACTGAATATTAATTCTTTTTTCGTCGTTAAATACTTAATAGGTCCTTCATCCTTGAAGGAGGGGGTGGGGTGGTGGTTCTATTCTTCTATGTGACTAACGACGCTTCCACTTTTCTGATACTTTCTATTGAACCTAGAGTTTAACGCAACAAATAACAAATTAAACTATAGCTCCAAACCTGAAATAATATAGTTCAGTTTACATTCAAGAAGACAGATGTTAACAGTTATGCTACATTATCTCTCAATATTTATTCATGAAAATCCCTTCAACCCATTGTATGGTATATATGAATATGAACATTCACACAGACACTGTAGCAGGGGAGAAACAAAAAATTAAAATGCACCAGCCGGGAATCGAACCCGGGTCTGTACCGTGGCAGGGTACTATTCTACCACTAGACCACTGGTGCTTGGATAGTATACATAATCATTATAAACATAAACATAACATTCTTTGGAGACATGATGGGCTAATTTACAAACGAAGGCATAATTCTATTTCTCTGCGTGCACAGAGTGTGCAATATATG
This sequence comes from Plantago lanceolata, assembly GCA_028659135.1. Classification (NCBI taxonomy): domain Eukaryota; kingdom Viridiplantae; phylum Streptophyta; class Magnoliopsida; order Lamiales; family Plantaginaceae; genus Plantago; species Plantago lanceolata. Next base: position 5,010 of record JAQRGC011979793.1, read on the forward strand.
TTTTTTATTTTATTTTGCTGACTGTCAATGATCAGTAATGATCTTGCCAGTCAACTTGATCCATCTCAGTCTAATAATACTAGTATGAATTATGAAACACCAACATTATTGGGACAACTTGCTAAATTATTAATTCAATAAGCAGCAGGTCACATTATGTCATGTTCTTGCAAGTATATGCATTAGTCCAGCTCTTCAGTTACTGGACATAGCCACATAGGTCAACTATGGGATTGCTTGCTGCTACATATATACAACATACTATTCCCATTTCTCCAACTCCCTTCAATCCGAAACCTGCAAATCACTCAGTATCTACATATAAAACCATACCTCACTACTCTTAAAAGTCAATGGCACAAAATCATTCTAATGCATCAGTGCTGCTGCTGCTGTTCATTATTTTATCTTCCCTAATAACCATTTCCACAGCTCAATCACTCAGCGCCGCCACGGACGAATCGGCTCTTCTGTCGATCAAGTCATTCATAACTTCCGACCCGAACAACATTATAACCGCCAACTGGTCGCAGGGCACGCCGTTCTGTACCTGGACTGGCATCGCTTGCAGCCCCAGGCACCTAAGAGTCACCGCCCTCAACCTTTTCGATTTCGATTTGACCGGCACAATTTCACCTCAAATTGGTAACCTCTCATTCCTCACCTACTTAGATATACGAAACAATAGCTTCACCGACATGATCCCCGACACAATCGGGAATTTGTTCCGCCTTCGTGAACTAAGAATGAGGGCTAATCAGCTTAGTGGGAACGTTCCTCCATCTCTAGAATTGTTACGGAATCTGGAAATATTGGATTTAGCTGATAACAACTTGAGAGGCAATGTTCCATGGGGAGTATTCAACATTTCCTCTCTCAGAGAGATTGTTTTCTCCAGGAATCAACAGCTCACTGGCAATCTTCCACCAGAGATATGTCCTCCTTCATCCAGGTTACAGGAGCTACGGGTTTCAATAAATCAATTTTCGGGAGAGATTCCTAGGGGCTGGTCGAATTGTGCAGTGCTCAGGAATATATATTTTTCTCAGAATAATTTTTCTGGAAATTTGCCAATGGAAATTTGGAACATGCCGCAGTTGCAGATACTTGCTCTAGGCCGTAATTTTCTGACAGGTAACATGTTGCTTTCATCAGTTCACCACAGTTGCACTACACTTTTTTATCTTCACACTTAACATACAGTATGTTGTATTGGTTATATTCTATAGGTTCTATTCCACCCTCAATCGGCAACTTGTCGAATTTGGGAATACTAGACTTGAGTTGGAATACTTTTGAAGGCACAGTTCCATCAGAATTGGGACGTTTATCCAGCTTAACGTTTCTGAGTCTTGGACAAAACAGACTGAGTGGTGAACTACCACCATCGGTTTTCAACCTGACTCGAATGCAAACACTTTCTCTCGCAGTAAATGAACTCTCTGGCACCATACCACGTTCCATAGACATGTCCCTACCGAACCTTCAGATTTTATACATTGGAGAAAACAGGTTTTCTGGAGAAATCCCAATCACCATGGCCAATCTGTCACAGCTAACTATTTTCGATATCACCAATAACTCCTTCACCTGGCTAGTCCCAATAAATCTTGGGAACTCTCGCCAACTACGAGCCATCAGATTTGGAATAAATCAGTTTACAAATGACATCTCCATACCTGAGCAAGACTTCTTAACTTCTTTAACGCATTGCAGAAATTTGAACACTTTGGATATAACAACAAATCACATTACGGGTGTGTTGCCCATATCCATAGGCAACCTTTCTGCCTCTCTCGAACAGTTTCTAGCGTCAGATTGCAGGCTCAGTGGCAGAATTCCCAGTGAGATTGGTAATCTAAGTAATTTGGTTTATTTAGCCTTTGGAATAAATTACCTGACTGGAGAGATTCCCACCACCCTGGGGAATTTAAGAAACTTGCAGGTATTGTTTTTGTTTGGAAACAACTTGGGTGGCTCACTACCTGCAGGTCTTTGCAGTCTGGAAAACCTTTCAGAAGCAAATTTCGACGACAACAGTCTGTCCGGACAGCTACCAAGGTGTATAGGAAATCTCACATCACTGCGAGGACTCTACCTAACCGACAATTCATTCAATTCCACCATTCCTTCTAGTATGTGGTCTAATTTCCGTATTCAAGTTTTATCCTTGTCGAGAAATCAATTTGTTGGTTCTTTGCCAAACGAGCTAGGAAATCTTGGAAGCTTGCAGAGATTGTACCTAAATGAGAATCGTCTCTCTGGGAACATTCCAGATTCTATCAGTAATCTTCAAAGTCTAACAACTCTACAGTTACAAAATAACATGTTGAATGGCTCTATACCTCCGTCTTTCGCCAATCTGCATGCCTTGGAGCATTTGGATTTATCCCAAAACAATCTTTCTGGTCCGATTCCAATGTCCTTGGAGAACCTTGAATATCTTGATTACTTCAATGTTTCATTCAACCAACTTACTGGAGAAATCCCGAATGGAGGTCGTTTTTGGAACTTAAGTTCAGGACTTTTCATGGGTAATAGAGGTTTGTGCGGACCATCTCGATACGGTGTTGAGCCATGTAACACGTACAACTCTTCGAGGAGAAATGATAGACTTCACACCATTTTGAGGTATGCTCTTCCCTCAGTCGCTTCACTAATAGTAGCTGCAGTTTCTATCCTCTTGCTGCTCATATGTTGTCGTAGAAAGACAAGAGCTACACCTAGGAAAGATTCAACTCTTGGAATCACACTTGAGAGGGTTTCATACTATGAAATTCTTCGAGCAACGAACAACCTGGATATTGGGAATTTGATTGGAAAAGGAGGTATTGGCTCCGTATACCAGGGAATGTTTTCTGATCAAAGGGTCGCGGCTGTGAAGGTTTTCAATTTAGAATTGCAAGGTGCATTCAAGAGCTTTGACATAGAGTGCGGAATACTGAGGAGCATTCGACACAGAAATCTTGTCAAGGTCATTACAAGTTGCTCTAACCTTGAGTTTAAAGCATTGGTGATGGAATATATGCCTAATGGTAACCTTGATATGTGGCTCCATTCCCCTGATTGTTGGTTGACCTTTGATCAGAGGCTCCAAATTATGATTGATGTGGGTTCTGCGATGGAGTACCTTCATAATGGATATTCCAACCTCATTGTACATTGTGATTTGAAGCCTAGCAACATTCTTCTGGATGAAGATATGGTAGCTCACGTGGGAGACTTCGGAATTGCCAAGCTCCTTATGGAAAATCAAAGGATAGAGCAGACCAAAACTTTGGGTACAATCGGATACATGGCACCAGGTAATCATCTTTTACTCAAGTAGTCCATGATCAATTCATTTTCATATTTACCAGCAAAGTCATGTGTCGCAATTTACGTATATCATTCATACTCATGAAAGCGCAGAGTATGGGTCATCAGGAATTGTGTCAACAACATCAGACATTTACAGCTACGGCATTATGTTGATGGAAATATTTACCGGAAAGAAGCCTACTGATGATCTATTTTTAGAAGAGTTACCCATGAAGATATGGGTGCATGAATCATATCCGAGTAATACCATGCAAATTATTGATGATAAACTGCTGAACGCGGATGACGGTTATAATAGCTCCAACATTGAGGAGTGTGTGAAGTCAATCGTGGAACTAGCGTTACAGTGTACTGAAGATGCTCCAGATAACAGGCCTAATATGCATGATGTTCTGGTTAGGCTTAAGAAGATTCATGCTAAACTTGACAAACAGAGTTGATCATCTTTACTCCATTCTTATATGTCTAGTCTATCTTTTTCTCAGAACTACAAGTTCCATATTACATTTCCACAGCAAGTGTTGTTAATTATGACATTTCAATATGTTTACAAATTATCACAAGTGGGTATAAACAGTGGAACAGAATGCTTCTAAGTAAACTGCACGTCAGTTACACTCTTCTAATTGATTCGAATATATCGGGTTCAGGTAAGAATCCATTTCCATGAAGACTTAAAACAGAAAAACTTAAATGTAACGTGCCAAGATTTGTGGTACGACCAGCAAAAATGTTCCCTATTCGACTACGGAAGACGATATTCACAGATTCTCTAATGCCATAACCATGAGAACCGGAAACAAAACAATATGCATATGATCCAGCAAGATAAAAGACACGCGTGTATATCAATGCGGTTTGGGTTTTATTTGGAGAGCAAGACTGCACTCGTCTTTTAACATGTCAAGGCAGCTACATCAAGTAAAACAATTACGGAAATGATACAAACACAGGGAACATTGTATATCCAGCAAGAGCAAATTAAACAAGTAGTAGTTAGGCTCCGTTCAATTCGACTGAGAGTTTCTGAACTGAACTTAACTGAACTGAACTGAATTGAAGTACAAATTTGAACTAAACAAACCTGAACTGAACTTAACTGAACTGAACTGAATGGACCTGAACTGAACTGAACTGAATGGACCTGAACTGAACTGAACTGAACACGACTGAAATTAAGGTGAATTGAACAGAGCCTTACTAGTATGTTTTACCAAGGAAGCTAACCTGTGTAGTTCTATAATGCATCTGAAGAACCCAATTAGCATTATACCAGAAAGAAATCAAGTATACCTAATTTGAAGCAATCAAAATTACCTCTCTGTGGAAGATTGATTTAATCGCTGCACGAGCAGCTCCAATTAGACACAGCAAGTGTGAAACAGGTGCAGCAAAAATAGAATGAATAATAATGCTTAGAAGTTGGAACAGAAAAGTGAGAAAACATATTCGAATGAGCGGCATAAAAAATGCACCAGCCGGGAATCGAACACGGGTCTGTACCGTGGCAGGGTACTATTCTACCACTAGACCACTGGTTCTTGTTGATGCAGAAAGTATCAATTCATTAAAAGATGATACGATAAGTTAATGCCAAAGCATGGCTATATACAATTTGTAAGTAATCAGCAAGGTGGCTCTCAGTGCTTTGATTCTCAAAACCACTACTCCTATCTTTTACATTTGCACAATGTGATATGTTTGTTTGTGCCACTCAGCTTTTCAACAACTCACCATTTCATATTCTATTGGGAACTTGTTGCCGTTGCAGCTTCGAATTATTGCCCTGACAGGAAATCAGTTAACAGGTTAGCCCGGTGATCTGAATTTATTGTCAAAAATGAAATAATGTCTCCCGTCCAATATGAACAATTAAGAGTCTTGGAATTAACATTTTTCATCTCATATGATCATATGGTTCTGTTTCAGAGTATGGGTCATCTGGATTAGTGTCCACAATGGCAGACATCTATAGCTTTGGTATTCTGCTACGGAAACATTTACAGGGAAGAGGCCTATCAATGAGCTATCTCTGGGAACTAAGCATGCGTAGATGGATTGATGATAAGCTACTGAATAAGTAAGAAGGGCATGTTCCACAACCAACGTTGAGGAGTGCCTGAGGTCAATCATGGGACTCGCTCGATTGATGTAACTACAATCCATCCAACAGAATAGATGATCCGAAATCATGGGACTCGCTCGATTGATGTAACTACAATCCGTCCAACAGAATAGATGATCCGAAATCATGTTAAATTTGTCCCCAAGTCATCTCTTCATTATTCATGCAATCAAATCCATGTGGTGTGAATGTTTACAGATTCGATATAGAATTAGAGCTCGAGTACTGCATGCACGGACTTATGTTCTAAATTCTAGGAAACACTAAGACGACATTGATAGAGTCACAAATTGCCATGGTGAAAAGTCAGAAAATTGGAATTCAAAAGACAAATTCAATTGTTGCCAGTTTCAACCTGTTTAGTTACGTTACTGAACATATATAGTCAATTCACAAGTTGTCAAATTCATGTATTTTCGGTTCTCACTAATTACCCAGTTAAGGATGCCTTTAAAAATTGGCTTATTTGGTGTCCAGCACAAGAGAGTGCAACAAATTTGCCAAAACAAAATTCTTAAAATTAAATTGTAAAGCCATACACTGAAATTGGTCTATAGTATATTTTTGGACTGAATATTAATTTCAACGTGAATTCAAGTGACAACATTACCCTTCTGTCTAAATATGTCCAAAATTCATTGAATGCTTATTGTCCTTCATAGTCATGTCTCCCTCAGGTACGGGTATGCTCAATTTCGGACGGGGACAAAAGTGTACGTTAATTTCATTGAATGCCTCCTTTGTACTCTTTTGTAAAATTTACCAACACCAAATAAGACAATTGGGGCAAGACAATTTCGGAAGTAGTACACATTGTTTTATATAGTCCATAACTCACATCTTCAATCATTTTTGTTGTAAAACTTAACTAATCTTCACGTGAATTTACTAAAACCAAGATGTATACAACTTGCACTATACTCAGTATTGGTACTGCTATTTTATCACTTTATTCTTTAGCATAATATTTTTTGGCCAAACCAATGAACCCTACAAAGTAGAAACTACATTTTTCTACCAAACTGTATAAGTATACATAAATTCAAAAGTGTAATTTATTGTGTGTATGATCCTAATCACTAAATGGCCAAATGATGGAATGAATAGGCCAATTTTAGCACTTCAGGTCTTGATGAACTATTGAAACTATTCACTTAAGATATTCTATTCTATAATTTAAGCATTCATTCACTATTAAGTACCTCGTTGTGTGGATTTGAACAAAAAAAATAGAGTTTAGGGTCACAGGGTAGGGTATAGAGTTTAACATTTAGTAGAGTATAGAGTCACAAAGTAGGGTAAACGGTTTAATAGTTAGGGTTTAGGATTTAGTCTAAGGCTTCACAATAGAGAGTAAACTACCAGTAACTTAGGGTCACATGGTAGGGTGTAAGGCTTAAGCTTCACAATGGATGGAGAGCTACAATTCAACCATATAGTTAGGGCAAAGTGAACTAAAAAGAACTTAATTGACTAAAAAGATTGAAGTATAGTATGTGGCCAAGTCGTATACACTAGTTAAAAATTGACTAACTAATGGTCAAATTTGAAATGACCTTAAATTAACATGAGTTGAATAGACAAATTTTATTTTTACTTCATTGGTCTTGATGAAGTATCTATTAATTGGAACTACTCCACTTAAGATATTATATAATTTGAGCACTCATGCACCACTAAGGGCGCAATTGCAAAGATTCAATTAAAATAAGTAGATCAACTTAAAAGAGAAGTGGGTATAAGTGACTCATTAGGGAATTTCATAGCAGTTCATAAAAGTTAGACACGTTGTAAAAGTAGTGTTTGAAAACTCAACTTATACGAAAAAAACAACTACATGCAACTTAATTTAGTTAAGATATAGAGTTTAGGGTCACAAGTTAGGGTATAGGGTTGAGGGCTTAGGCTTCACAATAGAGAGTAAACTACCTTAGCCTTCACAATATAGAGTAAACTATATAGTTTAGGGTTTAGGGTTAAGGCCAACAACCGATTAGGGTATATAGTTTAGGGTTTAGGGCATGGGTTTAGGGTGTAGGTTTAGCGTCATAGTTACGATATAGAATTTAGGGCTTAGGATTCACAATAGAGAATAAACTACTATTAATTTCGGTTCACATGGTAGGATATAGGGTTTAACAGTTAGGGTTTAGGGTTTAGACATTAGCCTTCTCAATAGAGAGTAAACTATATAGTTTAGGGTTCAGGGTTAAGGCCAACAACCGATTAGGGTATATAGCATAGGGTTTAGGCCTAGAACTTCACCACAGATAGTACAATACTAAAGATATTTAGGTTATAAGGTTTAAGCCGATGTTAGTATATTGTATAGGGTTTAGGGTTACATAGTAGGGTACTGATTTAATTTTAGGGTATAGGGTTAAGGGCTCAGACTTCACAATAAACAGTAAACTACTACATGTATAGTAAGTGCATATGGTTTAGGGCATATGGTTTAAGGTGTAGAGTCTAGGGCTTATGGTTCAAAATAGAGAATAGACTACTACATGTATACTACACATTGTGTCAATTATAACACTAATGCTTAAAAGTAAAATGACAATTGGACTGGAACATGGCCAACCAGTTAGTTAGTGGATTATATTACACTCTTCTAAAAATAACTTGTTGGAAAACAATCCATAGCCCATTGTTAAGTGTATCATGACGAAATACATGGGCATAATCAGTTTCTCATCTTGGCCATGTAACCAACTAGCGTTGAATTACACTCTTTCTTTGACAATGACTCATTGAAAAACATGATCAGTGGCCGATTACATAATACGTGGTTGATCGGGTACTTATCTTGGCACATTACGACTTACATGCATGTCCCATTGATAAGTGTCTCATAATGTCATACATTGCCAATCGGTATAACATCTTCACCATGTAGTCGACTAACGTTGAATTACACTTTCCTACAAAACGGGTCATTTGAAAACATCACATGGCCGATTGACAAGTGGACTGGAACATGGCCAACCAGTTAGTTGGTGGATTAGATTACATTGTTCTAAAAATGACTCGTTGGAAAAAAATACATTGCGCATCGTTAATTGTATCATGACGGTATACATGGGCAAAATCTGTTTCTCATCTTAGCCATGTAGTCAACTAGCATTGAATTACACTTTTTTTTTAAAATAGCTCACTTGGGAAACATGTCATGGTCAGTTGATCAGTGGCCGATTACATAATACGTGGATGATCGGGTACTTATCTTTGTCGCTTGGGTAACACATCCATGATTCACCAACCAAATAGGCCATTTTCTTCCAACCCTGATACTGTTTGAGGGATAAAATTTTGGAGTACGTCTCTTGAGAGACCAACTATTGTAGAGATGAAAAAAAAGACCAACACAAACCCACAACACGCGTAGGTAATAAAATGATCCTAAATGAGTCATTAATTATTTTGTGTTGGTCTTTTTATGATCTTTACATAAGTTGGTCTCTTTTAAGAATTAGTAAAAATTTTGAGCCTAATACATGTTAAATTAATGTTCTAAAATTGCTTACTACTCAATCCAATAACATAACTATATCTAACTGGCCTAAAATGTGTAGTTACTTTATCATTTTATTTGGTCAACCAGTATATATACACGGTCCAATATGTACTCAATGTGACCAATTTTTATACTGTCATTGTCCAATACATAATCGATATGACCAACTTTTACACCGTTACGGACCAATACATATGGCCTTTGTAAGTATGCCCGATTTGATATTATCATTGGGCTAATTGTTGAACGCGAATGAAATTAATGTCTAAGAGTATGTCATCTAAAAAAAATGTCTTCTTTAGTATGACCCGTGAATTATGTCTAATAGTAGGACATCTTCCTTTACATATGGTAGTAATTGTACGATAAAAATCAATCTCACAAAAGTTTGCACTTAGGCCATATAACAATATAACAATTGGCCTCTGAATGCCTCAACGACCATGTTAGCCATGTAAACAACTAATCGACTATCATCAAAAACTATTTCAAGTTTATAGGCGAAACATCTTATTAGTAGTACACACTGTTTACACAGCCTTTTATTTCACAATTTTGTAACATTCGTACAATTACATATGGTAGTAATTGTATGATAAAAATCCATCTCACAAAAATTTGCACTTAGGCCATATAACAATATAACAATTGGCCCCCGAATGCCTAAAAGACCATGTATACAAACTAATCGAATCTCATAAAAAACGATTTCAAGTTTATAGGCCAAACATCTTATCAGTAGTACACACTGTTTGCCATATACTCATGCCTATTGTAGATTACTATACAAGTTATGGTCTGGTGCATAACATTTAAAGGCCAGATGGACGTGAAGATGACCAAGTAGTAGGTCAACGTATTCAATTACACTTTTCTAAGATGTTTCATTGGGATACATTACATGGACAAAATTTAAGTGACATGTTCTGTATACATGGCCAAATGGGTTCTTCCTTTGGCACATTGCATCTACATGGAAAATTGGACAATGACTACTTCACATTCCACAACTGCAAGGATTCTGAGTAAGGCCTCCATAATTCACCAACCAAATATGTAAGACCCTACATGTCAAAAAATGCAAATGTTAAGAAAAATTGGGACACATTACATGGTCAATCTAGGTACTAGTAAAACATGCCACACTGCAAGGGTTTGGGTACCGCAAGGATAATTCATCAACCACATATGTTTGTTTTTTCTAAGACTGTAATAGTATATGGCTAAAATTTTGTATATCAATTGTTTGGTTAATCCTAAAACACCAACTAACATCCATTTGACATAAGCCATACATGATAATTTCATTGCCTTTCTGGCTATTTTAACTATCACCTCAGCCACATGGCCATATTTTTGTAAACAAAATTCGCGTGATAGAAGCACAATTAAAGAGCTGTTAGCTAGAATTTCATAACAAAAATGGCTATAAGTAATGAGCATAACACTATCTGCGGACAAGGGCCAACATTATGTACTACACTTAGATGTTTGGCCTATAATCTACGCCATCCACTATCTTAAGTGCTTCATTAGTTAGACATATGTGACATTCAATGGCATGGTAAACTGCCAACTCATACTTAAGTGGTTGCTAAGAGCAGATTAAACACGCAAAATAATGAAACATAACTTAATTAATGACAAGTTAGGGCCATACAACAAGCACGTATGGCCACCGTGAGATGCTCTATGGCCATAACTATTATAGACTTATAGTAATATACTATTCTACCTGAACCTTTATCTTGTTTATTTGTTTCTTCCTGAACCTTTCATAACCTAACTAACAGTATTTACTCAACAATGTCACATTAATGACTCACAAAATACACAGTATTATCATAAAAAGTAAGTGAATAATTGGTATTTTTCATTACCAGTGGGTGAACTCTCATTTGAACTGGAATCTTCAATCATTGCTTCTTTCTTCACTGGACGAGAATCTAACATTTCAAAATGTAATAGAAAGCTTAACCACTATTTCGAATAAACAAAGGGACCAATATCATATATTCAAGCTATAATAATCCAAACCTTGAAAAAACTAGTAGAATTCTAGCATTATCTTGCGATATTGAAAAAGAAGTGCACAAATAATGAACTTACCGGAGATACGAGGAGCTTTAAAGACCTTCTTGAAGGCCTTACTACCGGAAATAATCGTACAGTAGTCGTCGGAAGACATCACCGGAAATTATTGAATCTAAGTGTTATAATGACTATATAAATACAGAGTAATATCAAAAGAAATTAAAATGATAATGGATTCTAGTACCAGTTGGTGAACTTTCAGTGGAGCTGGAAGAGTCAGGCATTTTGTCTTTCTTAATCGGACGAGATTCTTTGTCTAAAAGTACAAATTGTAAAAGAAATCTTAATCACTGATTCAAAGCTCTAAAAAAAGACATAAAAACCAAGAATACATCCGTCGTACAAGAGGATCTTACCAGATACAAGAGGAGCTTTAAATCCCTTCTTGAAAGCTATGCTCCTTGAGATTATCGTACAATCGTCGTCCGAAGACATAGTTTTCGCTGTCAAAAAGCAACACAATCAGTAGAATTCTACTGTTTTCGCGGATATAAAGCGGAGTTAAAGCACAGAAATGGGTTGTTTACCTTTACATGTATATCCAGATCTGAAAAGAGGGTTTGTTACTTCTCTATTATCTTGATTATCTTGATGAATGAAAGAAAGGTACAAAATTCAGTTTTTGAGTGTAAGAGTGGAGAAGGAGACTGCAGCAAGAAAAGTGTGTCACTGTCGTCCTTCAATTTCTTTTTGTCATTTCCCTGACACGTGCCATATGCATGTCCTTATCTTAATTCACAACAAAAGTCTTTTTGCTGCAAATAGACAAACATACAAACATAAGGGTATTTTGGGAATCAGACTGTACGTTTGAGATAAGATAGATGACAACAATTTTTTTCGAGTAAAGGCAAATTTGTTGCACTATTCTGAACTGAAAAACGATTGACTTATTTGGTGTCCAACACAAGAGAGTGCAACAAATTTGCCAAAACAAAATTCTTGAAATTAAATTGTAAAGCCATACACTGAAATTGGTCTATAGTATACACTTAAAAATTAAAACCATTATTGCTCAGGTTACCTTCTAAAATCAGTACTAAACTAAACAATGGCTGCTACAAAAATGTTGTTGCTCATCATTTCCTTCCATTTATATTCCCTGATTACCATTTCTACTGCTCAACCACTAAATGCCATGACCGATAAATCAGCTTTTCTCTCTATCAAATCATACATAACTTCCGATCCTAACAACATTATAACCACCAATTGGTCGCAGGGTACGTCGTTCTGCACCTGGACTGGCATCACTTGCAGCCCCAGGCACCAACGAGTCACCGCCCTCAACCTTTTCGATTTCGATTTAACCGGCACAATTTCACCTCAAATTGGTAACCTCTCCTTCCTCGCCTACTTTGATATACGAATCAACAGCTTCACCAACACAATCCCAGACATATTCGAGAATTTGTTCCGCCTTCGTGAACTAAGAATGAACGCTAATCATCTGAGTGAGAACGTTCCACCATCTATAGGATTGTTATGGACTCTCGAAATAATGGATATGGCTGATAACAGCTTGAGAGGCAATGTTCCCTAGGGAGTGTTCAACATTACCTCTCTCAGAGTGATTGTTTTCACCAGGAATCAACAACTCACTGGTAATTTTCCGCAAGAGATGCGTCCTCCATCGTCCAGGACTGCAGGTTACAGGAGCTACGGTTTTCAGTAAATTAATTTTCTGGAGAGATTTCAAGAGGTTGGTCAAATTGTGCAGAGCTGAGGATTGTTTATTTATCTATGAATAATTTTTCTGGCAATTTACCAATGCAATTTGGGAACTTGCCACAGTTGCAGACACTTGCTCTAGGCGATAATTTACTGACATGTAACATATTGCCTTCATCAGTTCATCATTACACTGCAATTTTATTTTATGCTTGAATTATGCTAAACGTAAGTTGTATTTGTTATACTTTATAGGTTCTATTCCACCCTCAATCGGTAACTTGTCGAATTTGAGAATACTAGACTTGAGTTGGAATGATTTTGAAGGCACCATTCCTTCCGAATTCGGGACACTTATCCAGCTTAACATTTCTGAGTCTTGGACTAGTACTCAACAGACTGAATGGTGAACTACCACCATCGATTTTCAACCTCACTCGAATGCAAACACTTTCGCTCATAGAAAATGAACTCTCTGGCACCATACCACTTTCCATAGACATGCCGAACCTTCAGATTTTGTACCTTGGACTAAACTACTTTTCAGGAGAAATTCCCATTCCCATTGCCAATCTATCACAGCTAACTAGTTTCAGTATTCACAATAACTCCTTCACCGGGCTATTCCCCATAAATCTTGGAAACTTGCGCCAGCTACATGAACTTAGAATTGGAGCAAATCAGTTCACAAATGATATCTCCATAGTATCCACGGATCGTTGCATGTAAAAGTCGTTAGGAAGGCTTTATTCGAAATCTGGAGATGGAGAAAATATGCTACAGATATTCTATGGAGAATATTATGTATTAAACTAAAATACAATGATTTGTATTTATAGCCAAATCCCCTAACCAAATTTCCATATAGTACTCTAAACAATTTAGGAGTCTAATTAGGAATTTGACTTAGGCCTCAATAAAAGAAAACCCATAAGGAAAAGAATAGAAGAGAGAGTAAAACTCTCTCCCCTCACTATCGGCCATGCCCCACACGCCGGCCCTAGGGCCGGCCGGTTGTGGGCCCGGGCTGGCCCGGGCCACCATGGTCCGGCCCAGTCTTTTCCTTTTATTTTCTTTTTATTTTATTTCTCTCTACATATTAAATTAATTTAAAATCTAATTTCAAATTAACTTCTCCATACTATTAATTAATAATGATCCAATCAATAATTAATTAATATCTCAATGGACTTACAACGACCGTATTGTGTGACCCATAGGGCCTAATTGATACAACACTGATGATCTCCATCATCAGTGTTCCATAAGATTTCTAATCGGTCTTATAGACAATATATAACAATGAGGACGTTTGCTGAAGGAATGCAAATTCACCTGTCGATAAGGCATGTAGTGATAATGTCCTTTCATTTCACGGATAACTTTTATTGAGCTGCGACCAAAGATTTAAGTGTCTCATCTTAATGACTCAATTGTTCTCACTCTATTAGTTGATTCAACAGACATGTTCCAATATCACATTGAACATGCCATATGCACCGGCCGATGACTTAACAAATCACACTAACAATGAGAACTGAAATCCTCCCATAGTATATCAGCTATTCATGGGGAATGAATCCTGATCTTGGCGTCATTGCCGAATGACATACACTTTCATACCACACCCAACTATAGACGTATCTACCATTGGCTAAGGTGCAAGCGTTGTCCATAATCAAAGTGTGATACTAGATGTACTCATTCACAATGCCCTCAAGTCTAAGGAATAGCTTATCACCACTAGACACTTTGGAATAACTTCAAAACCTTAATGGTTTCGTGGTTGGGTATTGCCAATCACTTCTTCCAAGTGATCATGTGCCCATCATGGGTAATCGTATTACCTCGTAGTTGTGGGATCAACTACATCTTCTAAAGATATGATGCAGACCACATTATGGTCTTGACATATCCTATACTCTCCGTGTAAGTAGAGGATCTTCGACCTGCGGCGGTTTTAGAACCATAAGCGTTTGATCCAATAAGCTCCCACTAGCTTCAAGGATCTCTTATGTTCATGGAGTCAAACATTAAATAATAACAGACAAACAG
>JAQRGC011979849.1:0-12008 GCA_028659135.1 Plantago lanceolata
ATATGGGGAGACGACACATCTCTGGTTCTATACTCGGCCCGATTATATCAAAATGGTTCCATCCAACTTCTGCACGCATATAGACTACCCATCAAGCAGTACTTGTGGGTGGCAAACTTAAAGCGCCATAATCCTAATTGAGAATGCAGATGACGATAATGAGTGAAAAAACTTTCTTCAGGGTATCGGGGATAACCATCTTCTTAGTCTTGTCATATGGGGCAGGAACGAGCAAGGGAAGATGCACCACGCTTGGTGTTGAGCGGAACCATTCTCTATCGATCATACAAACCAACACAATTTCAGTGACTTTATTGTCGTAAATGACAATCTCTAAAGCAAATACACGTATCGATCAATTCTTTACATATTTCCTTTTTTAACGTGTCAATCAATTGTTCACATTTTCATTTTTAGAAATTACCCGACACTGCATACCTTTTTAACTTCACTTTTACACCATTTTAATTCCACATTAACATATAATATTACTATCAAATAAAACACCTCATTAAAATTATATAAAAAGTAAATGTAAACTGTTTATCGGAACAATATGTGCAAGATAGTGTTTTGGATCAAATTTCATACATTATGAGAGAAGTGCACGGACGTATATGTGTCCGATATCAAAGAATGATTAACAATTTTTAATGAGTCAAATAGTAAATGTGAGGCATTAATATTATTTGGCCAAAACACACCCGAGTAAACAGGCCATTACTAGTCCGTCAGTCACTAGTGGCATCTCCAAGACTCCAACCATGGCACTGTCAATATCCTCGTCCCAATCAATCTCTGCAAAATCCAACGCCGCCCTAAAACCCTTGCTCAACCCCACTCAATTCCAGCATCTCTTCAACGCCTCACCTTCCACATCTCCCCTCCGCCCTTCACCGCTCAATTTCTCCCTAAAATGCACCGCCAATCATTCTCCCCCTCCGGTTTCTCTGACGCCGGAAATTTCAATCGGTAATGGCACCACTACTTCACCTCTTTCTATTTACTCTCACATTGGGCTTCACTGTTAGCGGCATTTTGCTTAATTTTGTTAATAACTGTTGTTTGTTTGTTGATGGGCTTTGTCCCTTGCAGATTACATCCCTGTTGCTAAGTTCTACAAAATTGAAGCAATTTTAAGGTGCAGAATAAATTTTCTTATTCTTGAGCTGAATCAGTTAGTTTAGTGTCATGTTGATCATTGAATGTGTTGTGATTATTTCTTGTTGTTATCGTTCTTTCCGGGGCTGCTGGCTATTCAATTTGGAATAATTTAGGCCATGGAGGATCCAACAGGTTTCTTCGGTAAGGACTATTTAATTCTTGAAAATGAAATTTATGCTTTCTGTATCTACTATTTGTTTCTTCTTTCAATTTTGTTTTCTTTACTGTTGGTAAGGTAGCAAAGTAGAAGTTCAAATAGTTCAAATACTAGAGAAGCATGTAGATCATATTCACACACCAGATTGTTAATTATTTTGGGGAGTAGAAGTTGTCCTTTTTTTTTTTCTGAGATATGAGATAACTGTCTAACTATCTTTGTTGCAGTTAGCTTGATAGATATAAGTTTGTTCCTATTGATTCACTTGTTTATATATTGAAGATTTTACAAGTTTCATTATGAAAGATAGGCCACCAATTCTTATAATATAATGTATTTAGATAAGGTTTGTATATCTACTTGTGGGCAGTAGATAACACATGGAATAAAACGTTTGATCCCTTTTGACTTACTTAATTGTTTGCATGATACATAACGTAGGAAACTTTTTAGCCTTTTGACTTACTCAGTCTTTTGTATAATGAACGAAGGCCTTGCTGAGAATGGGAATTCGTGGGGTAACTGTTTCTGATGTACGAGGTTTTGGTGCTCAAGGTGGTTTGACGGAAAGACAAGCAGGTAGAGATTATTTTCATAATTTGATTCTCCAAATTTGATGCCTCACTCTTTTATACTCGCACTTTATGCAATAATAACTCAGAAGTATCAAATAACAATATATATTAAGTTGTAAGTCTG
This sequence comes from Plantago lanceolata, assembly GCA_028659135.1. Lineage (NCBI taxonomy): Eukaryota > Viridiplantae > Streptophyta > Magnoliopsida > Lamiales > Plantaginaceae > Plantago > Plantago lanceolata. The sequence goes on from JAQRGC011979849.1 coordinate 2,021, forward strand.
GTGAAAGTCGAGATATCATCTCATTAGTATAAGTTTGAGTTGGGAGTACAAGAATTTTACTTTGTTAAGTTTGAATAGATTTGGGAATGAGATTTTTTTTGTTTTGTTCCTTCTTGAAATGCAACAATAAATTTCTTTCTTTTTCGTTGCTCCAAATATGCCTTATTCTTTTATTCTAATTTGGTACTATCTTTTCTGCCAATTTGATCATTATACTATACTATGCCATATTCTTTCTTTGCTACTAATACTATTGCTCTTAATACAATGCCATGTTCAGGTTCTGAATTTTCTGAAGACAATTTTGTTGCAAAAGTTAAGATGGAGATTGTTGTGAGCAAAGACCAGGTACAAAATTCAATAGCAGTACATGTCAATATTGGAATAACCTCCTTCCCCTTCAAATCTTTGTAGCGAATCGGTCACATCTAGTCTTTCTTCCCATCCCATCTTCGTTGACCAGGTTGAAGCAGTCATCGATAAGATTATAGAGGAGGCAAGAACCGGAGAGATTGGTGATGGAAAGATTTTCGGTAAGATTAAGATTTTTATATATATATGTTGCAATAAAGTCCCAATCGTGCGATAATTTGTCATTACAAAATGAAATTTAATGGTTTAGTTCCCGTCTTTACTGTCTCTACATAACTATTTTAATTTTCAAGTTCCTATTTATTTGGTGTCTCTTAGTTTTTGCTAACCTATTTGCTAAGCAATTAACATTATAGAAGGAGCCTATTTGCTAAGCAATTAACATCATTCATAGTGAAGTTTCATGATGTTGATATCGAAACTCAAGACTATCTGCTCTTTAATTCTTCTGTATTAATGTCCTAATTTCGAGTCGAAAATAAGGTGTTCAACTCTGGTTAAGCTTGAAACTGTACAATTTTAGTAGTTTCAATTGAATTGTGATCTTACATTATTACTAGTCAAAATACTCCATGTTGAAGTGTTACATGTTTATCCCTATTAGTTTAAACCTCTAAAGTCAAGTCGCTTCTATGTTTGTTTTTTTACCTTTAAACCATTTCTTAGTCAAACAGGGAAAGTTGAAGTAAAATGTTGAAAAATGTCCGTAGACATATTTAAAAAAGTTAGTTATTACTTAGTTAGACACCTTGATTAATAAATATTACTTAGATGACCCTGTTTCTATACAATTTCTAAAACACCAATCCAGTTTTTACCGGTGTAATTGTACTCCGAATATTTACTTGTGAACTTATACTTTTTAACTCGAAATAGTTACTTATACACTCTTGCTTACTAGTATTTGATTTCTAAACTTAGAAAAACCTTTTTAAGTTTAATCCAAGCAATTCATACCGAGGAGAATGGTCTAAAGGGGATTGTAGGGCTGGTTGGTTATGGTTTTGTTTGTTATTTTGTATACCAAGGAGAATTTCTTATACTCTTTGAATTTTCTCTTTTGATTAATAAAAAAAAATTTGCCGCTTCAAAAAAAAATTAAAATTAAAATCTATGTCCCAAGTAGTTTCTTCACTTACAACGTATATTTATGTTTGAGTTGGTGGACCCTTAGCTATTAAGGTGGATGAATGAATTTACTTCAGGGGCTTCTGATGGTTGATCGACAATTTGTCACAGCAAATAGATTTGTCTGGATTATTGAATATTTTATGATTTTATCCATGTTATCTCTCATTCTATGTTCTAAAATATTCTATACCTCAAATTTATAAGGAAGAATTTCACCCTAGCCTTAATTAGTTCAGAAAATCTTCTGAAGAGGCTAATTCTTTGGAATAACACTCTTAAGCAGATTCAGTATGGGGTATTTCCGTGTATTTCTGTAATTCCCAAGGCATCTTGGGCTACCTGTACGATTCAAACTCAGGGGATCCATATGTAATTAACCCTTCTAAGATATATCAACATTTAGTTATCACTCTGTATGATAGATATTGTAATGTACTATGTCATCCCAACAATTATGTTGTCCTTGAGGGTTGAGGCTACATATTGCTGTTCTGGCAGCATCTCATTTTAGATGATGCAACTCTCAATTACTTTTGTCTCCCTCATACACCGAAATTTTACACTGATTCTACTTTATATGCAGTGATTCCAGTCTCAGATGTAATTAGAGTCCGAACTGGTAAGCACTCCCCGACCAATCTATTTGAATAGACTTCTTGATAGTCTACTTTCAGTCACTTTTTAAATAGAGTTATTCTTTTAAATAAAAATCTCAGGTGAGCGAGGGGAAAAGGCTGAGAGGATGACAGGAGGACGGTCTGATATGTTCTCTGCTGGATCCTCTGCTTAATTCGCTGAAACGTCGAAAACTTGGGTTCATCCACTTGAGTTGGTATCTTGCTACATGCAGTAATAAATGGAACGTATAATACTAGGGCCATTCTGCTGCATTTCGCCTTTGCAGTGGATCAAGAATTTCATCAAAATCAATAAATCTAGCTTGTTAGAATGACCTCTTGTTTTCCCTGTCTTTTCCTTGGACGAATAAAGCAGAATAGGAAGCTCCATTCCTTAGTTTCTGCAAATGTGAGATTTCTAGTTTGGTGTTCATGTGTTTTTTCTTGGGGGTTTATACTTTATATCTATGGTTTTAACTCTTTTAAGTTGCTTAATTACCGCAGTTGTTTTACGGTTAAACTTGTAAAAATGAACAGAAGAATAGGATTAAGGCTAAACATGCAAGCAACAAATACAATCATGTAACTATATTACTATGTATGCCAAAAACCACTTCTGGGATCAAGTCGAAGTCCATGGATCGGACCCAAATTGACCGATCTCCATTTCAAACTTGTACACTAACATATGCAAAGTAGTACTAATTACACTCTATACTCTATGCTAATATATCATCTTTGTAGTAACTTGTGTAAATTCACACCTCCACCACCACCACCAGGTACCTCTCCAAGTGGGCTCCACCTAAATTTATGCTAACTACTAGCTCAATTACACTTTAATCAAATCAAATCAATTCGCGAATAGATCAAGACGATGATCAGCCAAACGCAAAGTGTAGACGGTCTTCTTGTACTCCCCCCATGTGAAAGGCCTATAGAGGCTCGGGGTTTCAGAGGACACCAACTGCGAGACAGGTGATATATACGCGTCAAGGGAAGGTGCAGCGAAAAACATCATGGACATTCGTGGTTTTCCAGTATACTGCGCTAGTGCCCTATGTCTCACGCCCATGAACCTCCCATTAGTCAATGCTTGAAACGCGTCGCCTACAAACACGCAAAATTTATCCGACTCTGGTGGAATAGGAATCCAGAACCCATCAGGTGACAATATCTCAAGGCCAGCCACGTCATTGGAACGTAAGATGGTGAGAATCTGAGGGTCTGAATGCTCTCCAAACCCGATTCTGGACCTTTTTGAGTTCCAGTCGTCCATTTCATCGACTAAGTTTGACGGGTAGTGATTGATTCGGAAGCAAGAGTCGTTGTTCGAGTCTCGAATGAGGTTACTAAAAACAGATTTGTCCTGAATACACATCCCTTCAGCTACCATTTCAAGAAGCTCACAGGCCAAATTTCTTACTGATTGTATGTAATCATTTACTACACAGCTGCACACAACATAAAGATACAAACACAATCAGAATATTTCATCATGACCAAATGTTACCTAAAATAGTAAGTTGGTGTGTCAATTGCATCCTCATAATAGAAAGGTAGAATATTGGATGACAAGTTCAAATTGAGCCATGTGTTATGAAAGAAAATGACCCTTCATCTTATTAGTTGATCCAGGTAGCAAGGAAAATTGCAATTAACACTAAGTTATGATTATGACTTTTAATCAAGTCCAATCACAAACAACCAACCAAATATATTACTACAAATTTTCATTACATCTAACTGAAGTTGACTTTACACTTCTCATATTCAATAACACTTTTCACCAATTCATAACGATTCAATAGTCCTAGTCTCCTATTGAGTACGTAATCCAAATCCAGAGCGTAAAAACGTGAGTCTTAAAGTTTAAACGGGACAAAATGCTATTCATAGCGAGACTAAAATTTACAAGCATTCAAATGTAAAATGTGCGAATTTGAAAAGCAGCAAATTGATATTCCAACTTGACCTATAGGAAAAGCAGGTTGATAATGTACACCAATAATGGTGTTAGGAGTATAAAACATTAACTTAATCACCAGTCTTCTAATTATTAATTAGCTAGTAATAATCAATTAAAATGTCAGAGATTACGTTTTTAATTGTGCCGTGTACGATAAATAACAATACGTAACATGAATATAATTTGAGCAAATGTTTATTAATTAATTACCTGAAATTTTGAGGATCAGTAGAAATGGTCTTGGACCTTTGAGAAACTGTGACAGGGTTGGCTTCCATTAGCAGATACTCAAGCTCTCCTTTATCACCATTGTACCCAATGTTCTTGCACCCGTACCCGAACGGAGCTGGCGGACCAGCCCGGTTCTTTTGGAACGCCGGCTTTGAGAAGAAGTCTTGACCTTCCTTCTCAATGTTAAATATTGTTTGCCTTGAAACTCCATGGTTCTCGACCATGAAAAACCCGAACTCTTTGCATGCCTTCACCAGGCGTTCGCATACCTTAGGCTTATCTTGCTCGTTGAGGTTGATTACCGGGATTCCGATAGCTCGGGTTTTCTTGTTTCGTAGGGAAGTTGGACAAGATACAACCATTTTCGTATGTAGTTTGTTTGAGGGATACGGAGTTGGAGTTTGATGGTGTTGGTTTGAGTTTTGAGTTTTGAGTTTTATAGAGGGAAATGATGAGAGAGAGAGAGAGAGAGAGGGGGTGTCATGATCTTTGTCTCCGAGAGAAATTGTAGTAGAAAACAATAATTAATTAATTTAAAAATGGGAATGAAATTGGATTAGTGTGTGTGTATTGGACAATGATGCCATTAGAATAAAATCCATAATGTTCCGACAGAAACATACATTGATGCCTCGTTTAATTTACATTGTCAAATGTCAAGTTGTTGGAAGGTGAATTTTCCATTTTATATTACAAGCTACAACAATTTAAACCTTGTTTCTTTACTATTTTTATGTAAAGGTACTTGGACCAATACAATTATACAAAAGACTTTTGACTTTTCCTAAATACATAAACCACATTAGGTGTCGCACACGAGTCCAACATTAATGAGTAGTTCCTTCGGTTTCGACTCATCAAGGTTTAAACTCAACTCGCTCGATAATTTAATCGAGTCAAGCTTGAGCTAAGTTTATGATTGTTTGAGATCTGATACTCGACTCAACTCGACTTGTTTAACAACATTATCTATGAAATTTGAGATGTTTCATATCCCCTGAGCGTACTCCATAATCATAGTGAGACTGCGAAGATAATTTATCATATATATTGTGCCAATTTTGTAATTTTGAGTACACCTCGTACTCACTTTATTCATTAATAAAATTATTTTGCCGTTCCAGAAAAAAAAGTAGTTTGCATGAAAAGTAAATGTTTCAAATTACAGGGACTAATATGATATAATTAGTCCCCATGAGAAATCATTTGCAAATAGGCACTTACAATTCTTGTGGTATATCTCGACGTCACAATTTTATCACGAATCTGACGAACATGACTATTTTTTATATTGTTATGTCATCGAACATGGATTATCGAGTACTTTATATAGTGGTGTTGTTGCCATATCTCGACACGAGTAAATGATGTCGCATGTGTAATATTGGATGGCTTAATGGCATATAACCATGCACATGCTCGTGATTCACCAAAAGCGTCACCCTTCTTTTTTTTGAGAAATAAAAGCGTCACCCTTCCCCATCTTAGAATTTAGATAGAAAAACAGTTATGGATGACAATTTTATTATTCGTAAAATTATAAATAGATATGTATGTGTTATTGTGAGAGTCTATCAGTTCGATGGTTATAATGTATCTCGTACAATTTATATTTTAGATTTACAATATTATTCATTTCTACATCACCTACTAGGTATTGCTTTTCTTTCTGGATAAGTTGTGTGTCTTGAAATTATTATGTTCTCCTTCTTGGCTTTGATAAATACTTGCAGTTTCCATTTCTTTGTTTGGCTATAGGGTAGTGGAATGGAGAGAGCACATGTTATAGGGGTCTTGTTGCAATTTCCACGTGGGAGAAAGTTTAAGGCCCACATTATGATCGTTAAGGCTTCGTTCAATTCGACTGAGAGTTTCTGAACTGAACTGAACTTAACTGAACTGAACTGAACTGAACTGAACTGAATTGAACTGAACTGAACTGAACTGAATTGAAGTACAAATTTAAACTAAGCAAACCTGAACTGAACTTAACTGAACTGAACTGAACTGAACTGAACTGAATGGACCTGAACTGAACTGAACTGAACTGAACGGACATGAACTGAACTGAACTGAACTGAACTGAAAACAACTGAAATTAAGGTGAACTGAACATAGTCTAACACGATAAATTAGCAGCGGCTTTTTGACCAATAATGGGAATGTTCACACTTTGCGCCGTTTCTGCCGCTTCAAATATTAATATTTTACATCTAAAAAATTAAAAATTCGACACTTAGTTTAGTACTAGTACTATTTTTTACCGTGATGCACCTTCCCATTGAGTCGAACCGTCAAAGGGACCGGATGTAAATGTTTGACTTAATTTCTCACATTTTGTGGGCGTACTCGGGACTAGGGTCTCTTCGTCATAAGGATTTTCAATGGGTAGTAGGGTCTAAAGGGTTCAGATCCGATAAGTATAAAATATGTTGGATCCAATTTAAATTAAAAGTAAACGCTACAAAACGAATTAGAGAAGAGGTCGCGATATTAATTTACATCGATGTGTTATGATAACGCCCTAGGCTTAAAAGTATCTCGAGAGGTGTCCTCCAGGGACAAAACATCGTCACGAGTTCATAATGATGAAGGGAGACTCCACGAGGTTTGATACCTCGACGTGGGGTAATATGTGTCAGTTAGTCCACTCGACTTGTTTTCTTTATGTGGTCCAGTCCTCAACATATAAGCCTATAAGGTGTCCGAGCTGGTTACTATAGAGATAGGTGACAAATTAGATGACGTTGCATGTTATTGCTGAGCTGGCATCAAAATCGACTTGATCATTACAGAAAAATGCTATAGCAGGAGGAATTTACTCTAATACCCTTTGATAACAACATCTTAAGTCTGTGGATAGGGTGAAAATACTATTATAACATGAAGGATTGTAAACCCTAGACATGGCACAATCCAAACGGAACACTTGTCAAAGATCTACTGACAAAGTACTACTATAAAAGGAGACCAACCTGCAACAAGTACAAGTAACACATATATAATCATTGAAGATGAATAGTACTCGAATAATGTATTGGGACGATTTTACGACCTCCCATAGAGTTAAAGTCTTAAAATATTCCGGCCTGATTACTCAGCAGGCCGGTCTAAAACACACACACACACACACACACACACACACACACACACACACACACCGATTTTTCTACAGGTTGGCATACTGTCCGACTTGATTTTCCAGTTGAAAAGCTAGAGTTTTGAGTCTAGGTCGAGAATCAGAAGGACTAAGAGCGCGATCTATCGAGATTGCCAGAAAAGACCCACAACAAGATTCCTTACCCATATCTGAAGGATTCGGGTTCAGATCCTACCCTTGTAAAAAAACCCATTTAAAACTTTTAAAAGGGTCTGTGTCCGGGTTCGAACCCTTACACGCGTTTTTCATTTTTAATTTTATTTTTCTAACCCGAAAAAAAGAAGTTTGCGGGTCTAGGGTCCATAACCGGACTCGGACGCTACCCGGACCCATTGGGTGTAAAGTTTCGGGTCGAAAAGGGTCTAACCCCGTACAGGGTAGGGTCCGTGTCTGAAATATATGGTCTTTAAAGGGTATGGGTAAGGGTAGGATTCGGACCCTACCCATTGAGAACACTACCATCATCCTTTCATTTATGTTTTTGATTATATCGTACCTTGAACAAGTCGACTGTGTCCGGTATGAACTAGACCTCTTCCATACCTGCAGGTCCAATTTTCGGTCCTCAAGCCTGAGAGTGTTAAAATACAGTATCATAATTTTATGATCCAATTATTAATTTATGTATAAATTAATAATTTACTAGTTTATTGGGCATAACAGATGATTCGAGGAGATTTTTCCCGGGGTGCACTAGTGAGACTTTGATACAGGGTGGGAGGAAAACTGCTCTTGAGAATTGTTATGATGTGTTGCATAATAAAACTGAGAAGGTGATTTGGTACTCACATGTGTGGAACTCTATTTCTAGTCCTAGAGTGCCTTTTATCCATTGGCTTGCTCTTCATAATAGATTAGAAACTCGAGAAAGATTAAAAAGATTTCATCTGATAAGTGAGGATGGGTGTGTGCTTTGTAACTCTGGAACTGAAAACACTAACCATCTCTTCTTTGAGTGTTCTTTCTCTATGCAGGTCTTGAGGAAGCTTATGAGAGCTACTGGTCTTAATTGTAATGTGGATTCTCTTGACATCTGGACTAATATGTTTGCAGGTTCCTCCAAGTAGCAGTCTGTGCCTTTTCAGGTGTGTGCAACAGTGTTTGGAGCAGCAATTGCAGGTATTTGGTTTGCTCGTAATCAGATAATCTTCAAACAGCAAAGCGGTACTGTGGATGAGGTTTGTAAGAAAACTGCTACAGAGATTTGTGCTCAACTCAGGTATACTTATAGGAAAAATATGAATAGATTCTTAAGGGTTACTGTGCAGAAACTGGAAAATGTGTAGTTGGTTCTTTATTTTCTTGCTTTGGTTTCTGCTGACTGGTTTCCTGGGAAATAGGGAGGTGTTTCTTTTTTACAGATGTGGTGATTTCTTGTAGATGAGGCTCAAAAGGTAGAGTTTTATTTTGTTTTCTTGAGGTAACTGTTCTGAAAATTGTTTCACAGTTGAGTTGGTTTTGTTCTTTCTCTGACTGGTTTTGGGGAGTTTGGGGAGTTGTTTGCTTATGTACAGGTTTGAGGAGTTCTGGTAGGGTGTATTGTGCTGCTAGGTGCCAACAGGTAGTCTCTGTACTTTTGCTCTTTCCAACCCCCTGAAGGAGATGGGCCATTGCTGCAAGACTATCATTGGATCTTTGATCGCCAAAGCATTGTCTAGTGGGCTCTTGTTGGAGAGTACAACCACAGGTTTGAATACCTGGAGCTGGAAGGGAGTGAACAAGAGTTTTTTGATGTTATGCCATGATTCTATTGTGTGGAGTTGTAGTGATAGGATACTAGACTTTGTGGGGAATGTTTTGAGTCATGAATCTCATTCAGAGCTCAAACTTTCCCTATTGGAACAGTAGGCAGTGGCTTTTGTTAGAGTTACATTTGATTGTAATTACTTGCGTCTTGGAGTTCTTCTCCTCGTATTCTGTACATTGTACTTCCTCCTTCGGGTTTCAATATATTCAACTTTATACGAAAAAAAATAATTTACTAGTTTACATATTAGTTAGTCGATTACATGTAAACTCTGATACGAGCTTTTGGTACATTAATGAATCTCATAGTTAGCCACTCCGCTATTTCAATCAAGATTCATGCTCTAAGCTTCCTCCTTAGACGTTTAGTTGTCAATTATAAGGAAGGGTACACGAAGTCTCGGTAACAAGGTAAACCAGATCTATCTATCTTACCCATCTGAATTACGGTGAATTATGTGAAAGAAAATGTCGCCTAAAAAATGTTACCAAGAGAAAATTTAATACGGTACCTCCGCCCTTTTTCAAGGAAAAATATCCACCTTTTCTTCAATGAAAAAACTTAAAACGGTACCTCATTCCTTATTTCAAGGAAAAACTTAAAACGGTACATCCATCCTTCTTCAAGGAAAAACTTAAAACGATTCCTCTGCGCGTCTTTCTGTAAGGAAAAAACTTAATATTGTAACACTTTCCTCCTATTCGGTCATCATCCTCTTACCAAGGTCTCCTTTTTCACACCACAAGACCGTAACCGCTTGG
>JAQRGC011980621.1:0-11934 GCA_028659135.1 Plantago lanceolata
TTTATTTTGTTAACCTTTTTAACAGTTGAAGTCAATAAAATAAAGTGTCAAATATTAGGTGTTTACTTGAGCCTCTGGATGTCACAAAGCACAATAAGTAGTAGTTGCCCTGTGTTTCCATATCTAACATCGTTAATTTTTGAAAATGCGCCCAGGTCACTTTTTTAAATACGAGAAGTCTTTTAAGGCCAAATATTATGGATCACTGATCTCCCTTCTTATTTGTAGATCTCACGGTGAGGTCCACTAATACAATGAGGGGGTAGATTATTTATCCACGGTCTTGTCATTATTTAGGGGTTTGAAGACCTCAAGATCTGATAAGACTTGATCCACCACTTAGGATCTAAGAAAAGGTTCTCGTAGGTGCACGAGACAGGCGAACCACAATGATAAAACTTTCGATATAATTGATAAGCTTATTACTAGTAAATACGAGAACGAGAACGTGTATACTATCCGGTTCATCATAATACTCTTCATAATAATTCTTTGAGTTGGTACAGTAGATTTCCAATTCACCCACAATGTTAAGGAAAACTTTTAGGGCATTGCTAACGTCCGTACCCATCCATTTTGTTTAACGTCCGTCCAATATGCTTATATGTATTGTCAGTCCTTAAATCATCTTTACAATTAAAATTTGTTGTTATATTCAATGTCACCCGTTGATCAATTTGCAAGATTTTATAAGAGTTTAACAATAGCATATTCGTAAATAAAACTTTTTACAACTTTATATATGTCCATAAATTGAAAAAATACAAAATAAAAATTAAAAAATAAAAATTACAAAGCCCGAAACTTTAAAAGAGCTTTAAACACATTAAATTTTTTTTTTTAGGCTGTTAAACACATTAAATCAAATACACCGATTTATAATCTTATATCTCAGATTAATCTATAGGAAGAACCCTAAATTCCAATTTCATTCCCCCTTTATCTCTCTCTTGAATTTCTAGAACTCAAAATTGCCAGCACTAATCGGAAGAAACAGGCAACATATACTTCATTAACTGATATAATTCACTTATGTCGACCAAACACTGTCCGGCCAAGATAATGACTTGATCGTACTGTCTCTGATACGATCGAACAGGCTGCAGAAGTTAGGATGAGGATATTTGAGAGAAAAGCTCCAAATCCAATTAAGCCATGATGATCAGTATTCAGTAGTACTGTAATACTGTACTATTAAATTTTTCAGCACCAAAATTAGTATCAGTATCGAGTTAATTTCCTCCCTAATCGACATGCAAAATGTAGTTGGAATTCTATTATGATAAATATCCGCGAAGAAAAACTCCATCCATCCAAATTACTATCGCTTGATGTTGAAGGTTGAATTGGAATTTTAGGGTTCATATTAATTTAAAAATTAATTGATATAGATGGCAATGATCGTATTTGATTTAATGTGTTTATAGCTCATTTAAAGTTTCGGACTTCATAATTTCTATTTTTTATTTTGTATTTTCCAATTTATGGACATATATAGAGTTGTAATAAGTTTTATTTACAAATATGTCATTGTTAAACTCTAATATAATCTAGTAAATTGATCAACGGTCGACATTAAATATAACAACAAATTTTAATTTTGAAATTGATCTAAAGGCTGACAATGCATATAAGTATATTGGACGGACGTTAAGCAAAAATGGATGGGTACGGACGCTAGAAATAGCCAAACTTTTATATGGTAATCATAATGTATGATAGTGCGCTAAAACAGCCTTAACATCTAACCAAAAATATAACTACTTACTAGTAGTAACAAATAAGAGTGGTTGCACTGTTGCAGTACAACTTAACCACAATTTCATATGATAGCATTAAATGATTCGTTGTGTTGTGAACCATCGGAGAACAAAATTGCAGCCTTCACAAAAGATGCCAGTGGGGAGATCCGAGGGCGTAGTTAACATTCTGCAGCAACACTTTCTAACTTATTGGCCCGGCCTCCAGCTTTCAATTTCGAAGACCGCTCTTCATATGAGGCTGGAAAGAAATCAAGACTAAACATGTTAAAAATACCACATTATCAGAGTATATGTGACTTATTAGCTAATACACAAAAGGCATGACTCGATTGATTTTCCATTCAACAAATTCGACAACATCATGCGTAAAGATGATGAGGTTCAAGCAATGCAAGAAAGTTTTTTTTTTCCAACAAGTAGAAAAAGATTAGAATCTGTAGTACTAAGACTCAGAGAGCTTTGTTATGGAGGCTGTGACTTACGTTCAGTTGGCCGTGACAATAAAGGGATGTGTGCAGGTTCCTTCTTTTTTGTTCTATTGTTTAGCTGATTGTAATCTGGTGAACGGAACTGAATAAGTGAACAGTTTGATAAACAGATGAAGCACAAATGTAGCTAGTGATATTTACAAGAATGGTACCGTAGATATCACTGGAAGAGTTTAGCAAAGCCTCGTTGAAGATTGCTGACTGCAGTTTGTAATCTCTGCATTCCTTCTCCAGGTGGGCATAAAGTGCTTTTCTAGCATCTTTAGTAAGTTAAGCACACAAGAAGATTTGATTTCACATTTGATGTAGTTGATAATATAGCGAATACAAAGGTGAGACGACTGATCTACTGTAGATATAGACATAAATGGAGCTGAATTCTGAAGTTTGATGATGTGATGCAGTACGAGAAACCAAGAATTAAGGAGAAAAGGGCTACAAGAATAATTTCAGGGAGAAGTACCTGATGAGCACATAAATTTGAGTTCTTCAAATTCACAGGACTGGAGAACCAACGGGATCTCTGGAGCCATTGTGTACTGTGGTTTCCTTGGTGTTAATTCAATATCCAGCAATACATCTACAACCTGAAGATTAAGAATACAAAGTCAGAATTCCGGTTGAAGTGTGTGGATAAAGAATTAGTTCACCACAAGCAAATGTGGAGTTATCTGCACATAAACATGCACACAATATAAACAAAGCATCCACCAAGGCACAAAGCCACATTATTTTACTGGATTTACTGAATCAAGGACAATAGTCTGTCAGCCTATCCATTGGTTTTTCATTCAGCACATAAACACAATGGCAGAATATGAAAGACCTTACTAGTTACTAGACCACGATTGTTAACAAAACTGGTGCTCTTAAGTCTTAACTATCCACTGCTGACCAAGAATTTGACCATCATTCAACCAGCATGACATAATTGATTTGGAGACAATATTCTATAATTTAAGCAACGGACCAAACATATGCTTCAAAGTTTACAAGTCAGAATTACAGTAATCATTATCAAATTCAATATCCAGACAAAGTGTATACAGCAATGGTACGGAGCATATCAAGAGCATTAACAGTGCATAGAACAATAAGCCAGGGGCACACACACATGAAATGCCAACTTGATACATGATATGCTAGCTCACGCCTCACAGTCCAAAGCAGAACATACTTTTGAAGGTGTGAGCCAGCAATCGTTCATACTGATAAACGCATATTCATAACAAAAAGTCAGCTAGCCATGACTCAAACATTACGTTCGACAAGTTGGTCAATAGGCAATGTTATTTATATGAGGAACCAGCATGCAAATTTTTCAACAAGGAAAAAGTCAAACACACGAAGCTTCAAAGAAACCAGCACAAGCCAAAAGGAAAGCAATCACGCACATCAGGAGATTCAAGACCTTGGCCAATCAAAAAGAGTACAGCAACCATACATCGAATCTGGTGCCACAGGAAAGCACTGCCTGTGACATTCACTGCCCATAATTGATCACCTTCAAACCTGACAGAAGAAATGGACATGACCAGTCAGTTATATATACATGAAACTGGAAGATCAACCTGAGAATTCTATTTGGGGGTGGGCCAATGGGGTGGTAAGGAATAAGGAATATATCATCCACCACCCCATCCCCCAAAAAGAATAAACTACTTTAAAAAACTGATACTTCAGATCATTATGAATAGCTTGCACCTTTCAATGCACTGAATAATCTGAAAAGAAGTGATGCGCCGTCTATAGTTGTGCACATTAGCTGCATCCATCTTACAGAAATTTCTGAAATCATGTTCTCCAATAAATTTCTTGCTGGCAACCTCCATTGCCTGTACAAATGTTTAAAGATTTGCAAAGTTTTCAAAAACAATAGGGGAGGGGGGAAAAACAAAATGAAAGAAACAGTTGCAGAATACGCACCATAATATCCAAATTTCCTCTCCAAAATAAGTACTTGTACTCCCTACTCAAACAACTGAACCTGCAGATGTGGAATATAATGCATTAAGGGAAGAGAAGTAGAAGCTAAAGAAACTTTGGCACAATTAAGTGGTGATATCTATGATCCTATGGATGGCCCTTCTGGCTGAGATTTAAAAGCAGTTAGGTTTCCACATCTTATAAATGTACGTATGCCATACACCATAATCTAGCTGAATGGAAACATTCTTCCAACTGTTATACACTCGTGTCATTTATAATCTTGATTTTCTTGCATACGTCCAAAAGAAAATACAACCTCCCCGTACTATAGATGTGCCCATGATTTTTAGCACTCTTACATCAGTGACACCTCACCTAAATCATAATCAAACTGTTGGGGAATGCAATTGAGAAAAAATTACTAGGTTGTACACAAATTGCCTCCAGGAATAGGGATACTATGAAAATAGCTTTTTCCTGGCTGGTTCATTGGTTGGCATGAGTCGCATGACCCTAAATCCCATGAAAAACCAATCGAATTAACATTATAGCGATCCTATATTGCTACTTACGATATTGCATCACCCTTATCTCCAAATGCCCTGTTTTCACAAACTGAAACATGAGTATATTTCTTTTCTAAATTAAAAAATTCCAAAATCTAAATGAATGACTTTTTTTAATTCAAAAATGAGAAAGGAGGCAGAAGCTAAGAAGTATAAAGACCTTGCACTGAAATCACTAGAAGCAGAGGACCAGCCAATGATTCGGATATCTTTTGGTAGGACTCCATTTAGTATCTTCACATAATCTAATTCTTCACCTGTTTAGAAAGAACGAAAAAAATGTTACTCATCTGGAACTAGAAACCAGAATGCCATTCAATTGGATTTGCAGACGAAACTTCCATAATCAACACGCTTGCGTGCACACACACAGTTCATCAAAATCAATTAACAGTTCAAATATAAACATATCCAAATTTTATAGTCCAACATTACCCATCACATCTTTTATATATCCGAAAAATCGGTGTGAATACGGCATGTAATGATCAATAGTAGCTTCAGAAATATACCATGCCATTAATTTTTTAATTTGTTTATTATTTTTTTATCTTTTTGGCTCCACCCATGTAGAATATCAAGGTCCATGAGAAGTATGGATCGCAAAGTGTTCTGAACTTACAATAACGAAATTTTTCTTAAGGACAAAAGTTTAGAACTTGAAAATTTACAACACATCATGGGGAGGCAAGCAATTTGAGAAAGGATTGTATTTTATGAAGAACATAGTAAAAAATAGAGAAAAAGAAAAGAAGAGAACAGATAACTATACCACATGATTTCTCAGCCAACGGCTCCTCAGAGTATCCATCATCAGCTGCTCTTTCCTTAAGCTTTGATCGCACAAATAGAGAGATAACCTGCAATAGATTAAATTAGTTCTCCAAAAGGTTTTGAGTTTTGACATAAACATAATGACTAAAATTATCAGTGAATTTCTATAAACTACACAGGTTAGAAGTGCTTGTCATGTCTACCCTCTTGCATTAACACCTTCTTCAATGTTTAGGGACAGTGAGAAGAAAGTTTTAGTCACCTGACTGGTAAGTTTATCTACAGAAGTGTAGACTACCCAAGTTAAGTAATCTTCCTCAACTCTTCTCCAAGACAAAATAAATTAGCACAATGACCGAATTACAAACTAAACAACAGTAAGGAGGTCCAGATAAACTGTAACTATCACAGAGTTAAGGCCAAGAGATTCATTTTTCCCGGACCAAACCCTTCACACATTGAGATTTGAGTGCATAAATTATTTCTGAATACTTCAGCAAAACTAATTACTACTAAGAATTAGATCTATCTTCTTTTTTACAGCTTGTTGCTGAGGGCATGCATTAAACAAACACTTACTTGCCCAATAGAAGAAACTCCTTTGTCTGTTCTGCCGCATCTAGCGTACTTCAATTCCTTCTTGTCACCAGATATTAACATCGTCTTTTTCAGGGCTTTAAATATTTCCGACTGCACTATTATAAGAGTAAGAAAATTTGATTTAATGTCCAGATATCATGTGACTTAGGTATGGATGAAGGTGTGCATACATGAATTCACAAAAATATAAAACACAAAATACCTCCACAGTGGGTTCCATCTGGGCCTCTGAAGCAAAGCCATAAAACCTGCAATACTGGATATATATAAATATATCATGATAGAGAGAAGAAAGAAGTATGGCATCGGAACATTAACAGTTTAACACTGTCACTTTGTCTGCTTATTGTCACTTATAATCCTATAGTGCATATATCATGTGGAAACCAGATTTCTTCACTTAAGTGTCTATCCTAGAGAAGACTACAATTAAAACACAGCATGCATGAGAAGTTGAGCTCCTAGTATCACGGTAACCCATTCTTCATGAAAGAACTTATCTAGTGAAATAAGGATCATTTTCATCACCTCAAACGGCATCAAGAGTAGGACAGAGATACAACAACATCATTGGAATAGTATCTCACAATAAACACTCCTATAAGTCTTAACTCTTAACTAATTAAAGCCCACCCTCCTTAAAAGGTTAGTTTTTCATTTTAACATTAGTTTCTTTCTCCCATTACACATGGAAATTTACTACTCCGAGCTAGCATTTTATAACTACCTAGAGTTGAAATCTGAATCCCTTGAACCATAAAGCAGAAAAAAGGTTGTTCATTATACGACATGAAGTATATCTTTCGCATGTCGGTCTACTATTTCATGATGGTCAAATAAGAAGTTCCCCATGTCAAATACTCATGTAAAGTAAAACACCTATTCACAGAAATGTGTACCTTTGGCCAAAATACATGACCTTCAGAGCAATGTACCGCTTAGGTAAGTGATGCACTGACCTTGCATGACCACCAGAACCTGACAGATCATAAAAAAACCTCAAATCAAATCCAGAAAGACGAAAATGAATCCATATCAAACACATAAACCTTCGTGATCAAGGCCAAGCTTAACCTGGAAAATTCTTGGTGTTAACACCATTACTCTCTAGTTTCAAACTTTTCATTTCTCCAACAGAATGGCTGCACTCAAGACCTTGAGCTTCATCACTTCCCACCGACTGCACCAAGTAAAACAATGCACAAAATGAGTTTGCAACGTTTTATCATAAGTAACTTGTATAGTAAATCACTGACCTTTTGGCAAACACAGCTAGTGAGTTTTATTGAGAGCTTGGCATTCTCAGTTTCCAGCTCCTGGGGATTGAAGATGGCGAGAAGAAAACGAGTAAGATAAGCACTCAATTAAACGAAGTTGATTGGGAGTTAAAATCATTAGGAGTCGAATACCTTAATTCTTGTTTGGAGATATTGGAGCTGGGAGAGAAGATCGGTGAGCTCGTTGCTGGGACTGTTCTCCATTCCGGGAGAGCTTCCGTGTGCACGGCAACTATTCGACAGTTTGACGAAGCGAGAAGAGAACACAGAACCAAAATTGAATTGAATTGAATAGAGCAAAAGCGCCGTAACTCGGAGAAGAAAGAACGCACTTTGGGAATATATTCATTTTTTCACCCACCACCCTTTAGTTTTGGGTTATTACATTTGAAGATCTTAATTCTAAGTTTGATGATTAAGAAGGCGTATTCTTTGAAGTCCATATAAAGTAGGGAGGAATGAGGTGAAGATTTATCATTTGCGATTTGCGGATGACACACTTTTCTTTAGAGAAGTCTTAGATGAGAACATTGTAACTATTAAAAGTATTTTGAGATGCTTGGAAGGCATTCCGGTTTGATAATAAATTTTGGGAAAAGTTGTTTAATGGGTTGGACGGTAGAGACGGAAATGATTGAAAGTTGGACCTTGAAATTGAATTGCAAAGTTGGGAGCTCTCCATTCTCTTACTTACAATTGCCTTGGTGAAGGGGGGTTGGGGATAAATTAAGATGTGGAGAGTTGTGGTGGAAGAAGTAGAAAATTAGTATTATTACATTTAGGTCATTACATATGTTAATGCTCTTAAGCCGTTTATCTGACCAAGAAATCTGATAATTGGCTGGGGGCATAATTGTACTTTTTAACTTTTAATTCTCGAAAAGTAAAATTCGGATAAACAACATAATTTGGAAGAAAATAATGATTAGGACGCCATTTAGAGAAGAGAAAGAAGTATAGATTAGTGGAGAAAAAGAAGCAAAATCAATTGATTAATTGATTAAGGCTCCAAGGAGAAGAAATAAAGTGAAGAAATTAGGAAGAGGGAGAGACATTAGGGCTCTAAAAATTATATTGGACTTTTTTGTAATAATTATTTTGAGTGGCACAAATATGTTATACCATAAAAAATCTTGATAAGAAAAGAATACATATATTCAATTAGAAATATGTACGCAATTCACATTTGAAATTGACTATGTCATTTTTTTTTTTCTTATGTGTTAAATATATGGTGCAAGCCGTTAAAACTTTGGCTAAGGTATTACTTGTTCATCCCAAAATAATGCCATGGCTTAGTGTCTACCAAATTAAAAATCAACTCGATATATCTATCCAACTATGATCGTGTAAAAAATTCTCGTTGAGTACTTAGGTTGTATGTTCTACGGTAGAAATCATGTAATTGATGGACATGCCATCGCCTACTTATAGAGATGCAAAATTTATGCAATGAAGATGTCTCCTGCAAAAAAGCTAATAATGGTTAGGAATCTTCAAAACCACCACAGCTCGAAAGATTATTTCACATTCCGTCTATGCAAGTTCGATGCTACTCGAGTAGCAGCACATAGCACGATGTCATCCATATTCTTGGCTGATTTGTCGGAGTACACACAGTTTATCGTTCTGGAGTCTCAACTGGAACATGAGATAACTTGTTACGTAGAGGATGGATCGACTGCCATCACATCAAATTTTGCTATATTTAAGAACACCGAACTTAATTCAAGAGTGGTGCAACCATTACACAAATGGCCTAATCTTACTGCAGCTTCCATATACTCTGCGGTAATTTTTAACACGATCATAGTTGGATTTTGACAAACGTATAATATGATTTAGATATGTAGTTTGTGTAACTAAATTTACTCGAGGATTATTCTAATAATAGTTTATTATGTTTAATGTTTCTTTCACTTGTTATTGTCCTTATATATGAATTGGAATGTAACATCATACAAGCATGATCCACAAAGAATCAATGGTAAACTGTAGTATCTGCTATGTGTCTTCTTTTTTGTTTTTGTTGTTGTTGTTGTTGTTGTTGTTGTTGTTGTTGTTTATAAAAGAAGAATCATTTTCCGATATAGTTTTTACGCCAACTACCCCTGTTAAAGCACGTAATCTTAAATCCGTCCTCTTGTTTCATCAAACATCTAAATTCCAAAAAGTTAAAAATGGTTGACCAACTTAAAAATACTTTCCCAACTTTGTCTCCCAAACAAGCCTTATGCCATTTCTTTTTCTTTGTTCTTTTCCTTTTGTTTTCTTTTTCTTTCTCCCCTTTTTGATATATCGGCCTTCGAATAATTCATTACCGGTGGCCGATAACTACCGAAAGATATGATGGTCTTGGTACCAAGTAACACACAATAAACTGGTGTCAATTAATGGTGTCACAAACACATTTACTTAACACCTAGTGACGGAAAGAATCAAGAGTAAGTAAAGCACAACATAAAGTAAAGGACTTACGAAATACGAAGTACAATTTAAAGTATAAGTTATTTTCAAAATTGTTCGGAGAGTCTCTTGACTTTATACTAGTAAAAATAGTTTTACAAAGATGAAACTTGAAACACATAGTCTAAGTCGTCCAAACATGGGACAAAACATTTTTTTCACCAACTTAAATACCCTAAAGTCTCTTATAATGTGACTGATAGCTAATACGATGGTTAAAAATTTAATAAGGTGTAGCTTCCCTAATCAATCACCTTATAATTAGTCACCTTGTTGGCATTTATCGGGTTAAACAAGGTAAAATCAATTGATAAGATAAATGATAAGGTGACTTCAAATACACACTCCGTTCGTTACATAGTTTTCCAGATAACCGACTAAATGGAAAAATATGAAAGTTAAAGAAAAAGATCTAGGAGATACTACATAGTTTTCCATCATATATGCGTTCAAACTCCAAAACCACAGCGGTGAGCTACAAGATTCCATTTGCTACTTATAATACTACCCAACTACTCACGCAAATGCACAAAAGTTTCTTCTCACGATCAAATTGGAGTCATGTGCCCTCAAACCACCTTAGGTGCTGCTTCACCACCATCAGGTGCTGCTTCTGCTTCACCTCCAGCACTGGATGTTGCTGGCTCATGCGTTTCTGTTTCCTCTTCATCATCTGTGTCGCTTTCATCATCTGCAAAGAAGGAAGAAAGTGAAAATAAAGAAAAAGGAAAACCATGCACGCACAAAATAGCCCATAGAACCTCCAGTGAGTAAACAAAAGTTTATTACCTTCTTCACCAAAATTTCCAGCTCCACCCATGTTGAGATTCTGAAATCAGTTAGACATTTGAATTAGAATGAGGGTACATAATGTGTTGTAAATGCAGATATACAACAGTCCCAACACAATCAGAATCATAAAGAATGTTGGCTACTAACCGAGAAATCAATGTCACCATAGTCCATCTCCATAACACCTACTCAGAATTCAACACCATTCATTTCAGCCAAAAGTTCCAAATATATGTGTGTTTCAGACACAAAAAAGCAATACAAGTGAAATCAAACAAAATAAACTCACGTTTCTCGTCTTGTTCATCTTCATCAGCCCATTTGTCCCAGTCAACTTTCACAAATATTGGTGGCTTTCCCTCTTGCTTGAGAAGCCTGCTCCACCACTTATCCTCGGCTTTCTTCACAAGGTAAGATACATGCCTAGAGGTTATATTTGCTTTGCTCTCCTGAAATACGTTATCAAAACAATTAGACCCTGTCACAAGAATTCAATTATAGTGTAATTACATCAAGTAAACACACATTCTGATATTCATATTTTTTCTAGCTACTTACATTGACATCGATGTTGTCATGAAGATCAAGATCCAATTCATAAGGAATGCTATCATCCCCACTAGTAGCAGAAAAAGAAAATTTCCCCTCTGGTTCCAAGTTAAGCTTCACGTTCTTTGCATCAGGTAGCTCAATAGTAATAAACACTTTGTCGGACCTCTGTGCCCATTTTACAAGAGGATGCCGGCTGAGCAATTCCCAAGAAAGTAGGAAAAAAAAGTAGTGAACCAGTTAGTAATAAAACAGCAGGCATAGTGACTCTAGCTAAACGATAGCAAGACAACTTGCATAGTAGCAAAATTAGCATGGCAAAGCAAAGACAACCAAACAGGATAGACGCAAACAAAATTCAAGTGGCACAACTAAATTAGTTAAGAAATGACCGGGCAGAG
Source organism: Plantago lanceolata (assembly GCA_028659135.1). Lineage (NCBI taxonomy): Eukaryota > Viridiplantae > Streptophyta > Magnoliopsida > Lamiales > Plantaginaceae > Plantago > Plantago lanceolata. The sequence continues at coordinate 11,606 of JAQRGC011980621.1, forward strand.
AATCACATACATACAGAGTAGCATCCAGGAAAGGCAAAACTAGCATCTACAACACACTAGCACTTTCTTCCGAAGGGCAAAAATCAGGTTTTTACACTTACACAGCCACAGCTGACAAATGTCCTAGACACTTCTCTCCGGAAGTCTAATGCTAAAACTATTTCCCGTTAATGGAGACAAGAGAGATGAAGAATTGGCCATACAGAACATAGAAAACTGGTAAAAAAATCATTCCTCCATAAAATAATTCTACATTAGCATACTACCAAATTGCTTGAACAATGCTCAATAATCAATATCACCAGAAAATTAAACACATCCCTACACTT
>JAQRGC011981495.1:0-11733 GCA_028659135.1 Plantago lanceolata
TATAGCTCATCTTTGCAAGAGCATCGGCACATCCATTTCCAATTTTCTAAAGTCTCAATTCAATCTCCCATGGCATATGTATCATGAGTTTGCAATTCGTAATTATTATGAATTACGGGTCGTTCTACTATATATGAACTTCTAGAAAGTGAAACTCTCGCCCGATAATACTTTTATATACATTGTTAACACACGATTAGACACTTTTTTTAAAAACTCATTATACCAAGCAACTAAAGACTTAACCAAATGTTGTTAAAGAAAAATTTAAAAAGTTTACATGCAACATGTTCTATAATTGAACCTTTTGCACCATCGTTGATTTCTTCTTTGCTATAACACGTTGTTGTGCCTCATGGTGCTTTCCGAGTTGTACCTTAATTGTATCATATGTTTTACATGTTGCATTTCACAACACATTAAAGCATCATGAGGCACAACAACCTGTCATATCAAAGAATAAACTCATCATCACACCATTCTTTCCCGACATCATTCTATATAGTATAAAATAATCACACCCGAAAACTTGAATCCTTAGTTCCCCTCCGGTAAGTGGATAAAGTATAACCTTGTTTGTACGATTATAAAATGAAAAACCAATATGTTTGAATCTAAATTAAGAGCGATCTTCGTCCCTCTTCAGTTTAATCACCAGCCTTGTGTTTCGAAGTCCATCCTTAAATCAGTTCCGGTTAGTTGAGAATGAAGAAGGTCATAATAGTAATTTAGGCTCCAGTATCCTCCTCCTCCTGCGTTGCTAGCCGCTTCCACGGTCGCCTGCTCACGGCCACACCCCTTCCCCTTCCCCTTTCTCCTCCTCCTCCACCAATCCTCCATGAATGAATTGAATTGAATGCTCTGTTCAATTTCAATTCATCCATTATTAATTTACAATTATAATGAAGCTATGTCTCATATACTCAAAATCTCTAATCTCCAATCCACGAAACCTATCATCATATATGCACTGTCTCAGTTTCAAGCTCGTCAGATTCGTTTTCTTCTCCTCCGTTTCTCATCGCCTCACCAACCACAACAGATTCCACTCCAGAGGTAACATTAACATTCGAGAAATTGTCAGTAAGCTTAACACAAAGATTAATTCCTCCAATCGCCTCTGTCAGAATCTAATACTAAGAACTGCCAAGGAAGATGCAGAGTTAGTCCCTATTGCTGTTAATGTTAATTCAAATTCTTCTTGTTGTTTAAATTCTTTGGTGATGGATTCAGATTTGTTAGCTACTGTTATAAATTATATTAGCCATGAGCCTAGGATGGTTTTGAGGATATTCTGGTGGGCTGAGGGGCAGGAGGGGTTTAAGCACTCTGAGGTTTTGTTTCTTGCTGTTCTTGATTCTTTGGTGCGGAATGGTTTTATGGGTGCTGCTTGTAGGGTGGTGCAGAGGGTTGTTAGCTTGGGTATGCATACCGTTGTCGATTTCTTGATTGATGGGTATTTGAGAGAGGACGTTTCGCGTCGGATACTTGATTTGTTGTTGTTGATGTATGTGAAGGAGTGTGATGTTGTTAGGTGTTTAGGCATTTTTGATAAGATGGTGAGGAGTGGGGTTTTGCCGAATGTGAAGAATTGTAATAGGATTCTGCACATGCTTAAGGGTAGGAATTTAGGGTATAAGGCGAGGGAGGTTTATGAGTTGATGGGTGAGTTCGGCATTGAGCCTACGGTTGTTACGTATAATTCGTTGTTGGATTTGTATTGTAAGGAGAGGGATATAGAGCGTGCGGTTGATCTTGTGTTTGAGATGCAGGAGAGGGGTTGCAGGCCAAATGATGTCACGTGTAATGTGTTGATTAATGGGTTCTCGAAGAAGGGTTTGTTTGGAAAGGCAGAGTGGTTGATCAAGGTGATGTTGGATTATGGCTTGAAGATTTCGGCTTATTCGTATAATCCCTTGATAAGTGGGTACTGTCGAAATGAAAATATGGTTTCAGCGTTCGCGGTTGCAAAAGAGACGGAAAAGATAGGGGTTCCGCCTACTGTATCCACGTACAACACTTTCATGCATGGGAACTGCCTGCAAGGAAATGTAGATAGCGCCAGACAGTGGATCCCTGTAATGGTGAAGAAGAACTTGGGGCCTGATATAATCTCTTACAACATCTTGTTATATGGGCACTGTCGATTGGGAGAGATGGATAAGGCTCACTTGTTATTCTCTAAGATGAAGGAAAGAAACATAAGTCCATCCGCAAGTACGTATAATACACTAATGGATGGATTGTGCCGGTTGGGGGATTTAGAAGGTGCCGTACAGCTAAAAGATGAAATGGTCACTTGTGGTATCTGTCCAGATATTTTTACCTACACAATTCTCATCAATGGTTGTTATCGAACAAGAAATCTGGAAACAGCAAAATTGTTTTACGACGAGATGCTGGGAAAAGGATTAGAACTCGACAACATTGTGTACACTAATATGCTAGCAGTTGAGCTGAAACTCCGTGACAAATCTAGTGCACTTAGACTACAAGAAGAGATGCTAGCTAAGGGGTTCACCCGCAATATTATAACCTATAATGTTTTGGTGGATGGGATTCCTTCATTGGTTCAATTTAATGAAGTCTCTTCATTCGGTCATTTGAGAAAAGCCTCTCAGTTAATGCAAGAGATGGTTAATGATGGATTTTATCCTGATCATTATACATACACGAGCATCATCGATGCTCAGTTGAAGTTGGGGAACCTTGGTAAAGCAATAGAGGTATTCCAAGATATGCTTAAAGAAGGCATACGCCCCACAGTCCTGACATACACCATATTGATTCATGCACATGCTGACAGAGGATTACTTACAGAAGCAAATATGTACTTCTTGGGGATGCAAAAGGAGGGTATTTTCCCGAATGTGATCACTTACAATGCCCTGATAAATGGCCTCTGTAAATTCGGGAAGATAGACGAGGCTTATGATTGTTTCTTCGAAATGCAATCTAGAAGATTGTTGCCAAACAAATATACCTACACTATATTAATAAACCAGAACAATAACCTTGGTAATTTGACCGAAGTTTTCAAGTTGTATAAAGAAATGCTGGGCAGAAATATTCAACCTGATTCTTTTACATACGGTGCACTTATCAAATTCAAGAAGTGACTACAACACTAGTCCTCCTTCAACATATGATTCCAGGTGAGTTTTCATTGGCCGTGTGTGTGTGTGTGTGTGTGTTTTTTCTTCTTCTTCTTAATGTTAGTGTAAAGTTTGTTTCCTTTTGGCAGCGAATTATGGATATACTCCCCCCTCCCCCACCCCAATTTTTGTCTGGTCCTGTAGCTATTACTTTTTTAAACTTCTTTTCATCATACTGTATGATTGTACTGTCATATTAAAAGACTGGACGAATTGATAGTTCATAGAGCTGAAATGGAATAAGGAAAATTTCTCTAGCTACCGACATTGCTAAAATTAGCATAGTTTTAGCAGTAATGTTGTTAATGTAGTCTTCATAATTGGCTTTGGGAAAGGGGAAGGTGAAAATATATACCAAGAGTCGAGGGTTGCTGTAACTTATTCTGGCCGGACATAAATAGGCAGGCTTTGTTAGCTCTGCATATATAATTTACAATCTACATATAGATTCAATAAAAAGAATCTTGATGCTGGATGTGTATATTGGATTATCACGGCAGAATACCTTGGTTGGTGGCGAAAGGAGGAAAAGTAACTGAAACAACAATTCTTCGTTGCATGATAAATACTTTCTAGCATTTTCTGCTTTTAGATTCTACACATAATAAAGAGTTAGACCAATTGTGTAGAAACATTTCGTTCCTAATTAAATGACAAATCACTCTTAAGTATCTTGGAGAACTTGATTCATTTATTTTGCTGGTAGTATGTTTTGCAATTGAGGTATCATGGAGCTTATTAAATTAAAAATTATCATGCCAATGCAATTTTTCCATATAGAGTTTGGGGCATAAGGTTTTCTCAGAATTAACTTCTATGACTGAAATAATTCGTGGTTTTCAATATTTTTGTTCCATTAATATAAATGGCAACTATTCAAGGAAATAAGTAGCAAAATTCCAATGCAGGGTGGATTCAACTATATCAACTACCTGGCCTGTAGTAGATATTCCGAAGATTAACCGCTGGTGTAGATTTCAGCAAGATTTATCCATTCGGAAGAGCCATTGGCTGCAAAGCAAAGGCTTTGAAGTGTCCAAATTAAATGTGAAGGTAAATTCTGTTTATCCATGCGTAATCCCATCTAGTGCAGTCAGAATGTCAGATATCCCGTAGTGATATGCATGCGTTATGTGAGTTTTTCTTGTTATGCCGAGACCATATGATTCTGACGTTTTGGTCACAGTTTGATGACTTCTGCTTATTCATGATAACATATTACTATGACCAAGTTTATCCTGCATGGTCGATCCAACATACTGCCCATCACCTTAATATTCTCATGTTCTTCACAGTGAAATTTTGCGTACAGAGAAACATCAGTCCCTTTCATGTAGTGAATCTTCTACTAAATTTAAGTCAACCCTAGTCATTGCGCATCAGAACTTTTAATCTTACAAGGATTTGCTTGTAGGCTGCAGAAGGAACATTTACTGAGGAACCAGGATCCGGCGTCGTGGCCATTATTGATGGGAAAAGGGTGGCTGTTGGTCTGCTGGAGCGGGTCAGAACTTAAAAGGTAGTTCTTGGTCTTATGATGCAGAAAGCATTAAAAAATCATTCTATGAATTTCTCAAGTTTGATAAAGAACAGACCCTCATTCCTTTTTGCCTTTTCTTCTATCTACATTTCTCAAGTTTGATAAAGAACAATCCTTATTGCTTGGCGCCATTTCTTTTACCTTGCATGTGAAATTGGAGAAGCTTACTGCAGGCCTGAAAGTTGAGAATTTGTTTTCATATAAAGATCTTTAAGAGTTGCTCCTTTTCTGTGAGTTTTAACACTTGGAATCCGACCATTGCAGGTATGGAATTTTCAATAGTCCATTCGTAGAAGTGGAAGACTTCTAAAGCCAACTAGTTATTGTTGGAGTAGATAGTGTCCTTGCTGGGACCATCTATGTTGAGTATCAGATCAGAGAAGATGCAAAACATGTTGAATCATTGACTCGTCGAGCAATTGATATTTACTGTCAGGGACAGGAATACATACTGCCAAGCATGTTGCATCTTTTGATGGTATTCCCAAGGGTGAGATTATTTACTAACATTCATGCATGCAGTTCTGAATCTATAACACATGACATAGCACAAACTATTTGTTCCATGTGCCTTTTATAGCTTATCTCTACCTCTTCGCTTCAGTACAAATCGTTTTGCCATCCAACTAGAGATGGGAAGTAGATCTTTTAACCTGTAAATGTGAATGTTTAGAACTATGCTATGAGCAACCGAGGTAGTGGTATTGTCATTTTTGTTGAATTAGGAGGTCTTGAATGTGAGATTTAGGATGTGGTAAGTTTATCTGATTGTAATGTGTTGCCCAATTCAAAGTCCAATGGTAGCCAATAAAGTGCCAGACTGGGAATTTGGCCTAGCATACACTAACTAGAAGGCAAGACTTTAGCTTACAATCTAATAGCCAGTTTCCACACAGTTTTTTGTTCCTGGTACTAACCAAAACTGGGCCCAATCTATCAGTTACCTAAAGTGAGCAGCACTAACCGAAATGCTTGGGGTCCCTTGTCTATTTGCTAGTGACTAGTAAAAGCTGTATGCTAGTATCGGTTATAACTTGTAAGAAATGCTCATGAAAGGCCAGGTTGACTGATTGCTTTTCCAATGCAGCTACTTGACGCGCCGGAGCTGAGTAACCATGTAGACTGTCGAGCAAAATCTTTGGTGGCCTTTGATTCAAATACTTACCTTGGTTCAGGTAGGCACATTCATGGCCTGATAGAATGGTCAATAGATGACCTATCTTTTACTTGTGTGAATATTTAAGACCAAAGTTGAACTACTTAGCACAGCTGCATCCTTTCTTTCAGTTATCGCATAGACGCATACTGATGGAAACCAACAACTTACATTGCAAATATTTGTATTAGGAATACTGATAGCTTTGGCTTCATGGTGATGAAGCAGTTTTTTAAACCGGGATCCTGGTCAGCACCGGTCACAATTGTTGTGAGTTTGTAACTAGGTCCTGAGCCTTTGGAAGCTGAAAGCAGAAGTTATCTTTCGAAGTTTGGTTATGCATCTCCCAAGTCCCATGTCCCTACTCAGTTCTCCCTCCACCCCAGGAAGCCTATACATTTTTTTAAAAACTTCAATTCATTATTTTTTATACATTCTTCTCATTCTTTTAACCTTCATTAACATTTGTGCCAGAAATAAATGGCAAGGGTTTTCTGGGACTTGGGTACTAGTATTAGGTATAGAAATAAAAAGTACAAAAATGTGTACTTATTTGTAATTGTATGATAGTATATGAATAATGTATGTTTTACATTGTGCTAATATATATCTTCATTGGTTTTGTGATGGTGTATCTGATGTTGCATTTGATGCAATTTAATTTTTAAAAAGCAAAAAGAATAGAGCTCATTCCGGTATGACCGTGTCATCCCAGCTCAGACGCCCAGCTGCGTGTGAGCAAGGATGATTGTGGCCATCTCCAACAGCTCACACGCTGCTGCTGGAGAGGGCCTTACCGGTAGTAAAAAATGTATACTGAAAGTACCTTTGGATACAAGAGAACAGAGCAGAAAGATTATTACTAAATGCATAAAACCTGAATGCTATTTCTCATTCATTTATGATGTTAAGATACACAAGCCTAATCTATGTACATCATCTTACATCATTATAATAATACATCTGCACCAAAACTACTAGACACTAGGCTACAAAGTAATCTAGATTCAAATACACATTACAGAAACTAAACTGGAATAATCCAATAAAAATATGGGATTACCAGGTTCAAATACACTACCTAGATACAAAAGCTATAATAATTATACATAAATACAATTACCAGCACCACTGAAACTAATTCACTACAATTCTACCAGGGAGGAGAGTTTCTGGTTGCTCACCTGAACAACTACCCTTAACCGTAACGAGCTTTACAACCGAACAAGTATCCAGACTGAACTTTTCCTGAGCTTCCACGAAACCTTGCCTAAGGACGTGTCGAATCCAATCATCGACTGGTTTATTCTCAGACAAATACGCAGCGGCCAGGAGCTGCAGCATTACACTTGGCTCTATCTCGAGAGAACATTCGTACCCCACAACTTCATGCAAGCATTTGTTGATCTCCTTGGACAATCTCTCAGCAAGCGCCTCAAAACCAAATGGCCTGAAAACCACCTTTTGACCGATTTGTAAATCAAACTTCTCCAGCCATGATCTGTAGTTTTCAGAGCTGGAACCAGAATCGGAATCCGAAGCACAAGGATCTGATATGTCACTTCCTTCAGCGGGAAAATTCAAATCCAGGTACGAGTTTGATGCTTTGTGTGCTTTCTTTCTCAACTCCAAGCTGCTTCCACACGGATCCGTGCTTCTACTCCCACCAATAAGCTTTCTCTTCGTCAGTAAGTTCACATCATAAAAGCCTTTATCCGTATGACTTGTTTCATGGCTCGCCAGATCATCATTTAGATCGAATCTGATTAGTACCTGAATCAACCGCCCCTTTTGGCTTAACACATCTTCCTCAGAGAACTTACCCGTTTCCTCAACCCCAAACCTGGTAGTGGCTAGAAAGATGGAGTTGGCAACGTTTACTTCTCTTCCACGCAAGTCCATTAATCTGCCAGTCTTCACTGCATGAGACAAACTATTCTGGACAACAGAATCAGCCTTGTCAACATTTTCAATGAAAACAACAGAAGGCTTTTTGCTCAGCTTTTCGACCATATAATCAATGACAGTCCCTCTCATCGATGGATCGTACTTATTTGTCACCGAGGGACCAAATAACTTATCTGCACGCGTTGTTTCATTCGGAAAGCTTAGATCCACGCAGATAAGATTTTCTGAGCTTCCGTATAATATCTCAGCAAGTGCAACTGCAAGCTTTCTCTTGCCTAATATATCAGGCCCATGGAGATCAATCCACAAATCACTGCGGCTCAATCCCATAGAATTTGTTTGAGATTGAGTGATGGCTTTGGTAACACCAATTATGGCTTCTTCTTGCCAACTAACTCTTTCAATGAGAGCCCTGTAAAGCGTCTTAGGGTCCTTCACATCAGAGCACCTGTAACTGTTAGCATTTGAAGAAAAGGAGCTAGATAAGTCCAAACGAAATTGATTTGCTAGCTTCCCTTGTTCTTTGCATGCAGAAGCCGAAATAGTTCCCAAGCCCAGCTCAGTAGTCACTGAAGTAACTGAAGTAGGAGAATCCAAACAACGAGATTTGAGGCCACCATGGAATTCGGGAGCAATATCACCAGATTTAGATGATACATTCAGATCACTAGCCTTCTGCTGCATACTCATGGAACTAAGTTCTTTAGTTGAAGAACTCTGTTGCAAATCAGAGTACAAGCTCGAAACCACTTTATTATTTCTTTGTTCAGCTGGTGATGCATTGAACTGGTTCCCACTTTCATTGCTGGCAGATTTGTTTTTCTCAGCAGCAACTTGAAACCCAAAAACTTGTGGAACTTGATAACCTATTTGTTGAGCATTTCCCTCAGAGAAAGGCTGTTTGTGGTGATATTGTTGGCAGACGCTGTCCCATTTCTTCTGGACTCCAGCAATCTTCACATTTAGTAGCAAGCTATCATTTTTGGCCTGCAGAAGGGATGCACAAAATAAGTTTAGTATAACAAGTCCAGAATAATAGTATGCAATTATATGTACTTTTCTTTTCTTTATCTTGGGCCCAAAGATATTCTAGATGAAATTACTCCTACTTGAAAGTAGTCTTTATATAATTAATACCTTTAAGTTGACCAGATCAGTATGGGAGCTTGGTTCAGAGTTTTGCATCCAAGGAAGCAAAGTTGATTGGCATTGATCTGTACTTGAAGCACAAGGTCCACCATTTGAAAGTGCAGCTACTTCTTGTTGGCACTTCTCATCACATGAATTACAGCGGCGAAACTTTTGCCCTGTGTTGCTCAATGCACTCTTTGTATCAGATGGCATCGAGAAGAACCCACCCAAAGGGACAAAAGACTCCATCAAGCTGCAAGTTTAAAAACGATATGAGAAAGGCAACTATGAGATCACGCGCATTACAACAAAAGGCAAGAGCAACGAATTGATAAAAACCAACAGAGTCCCAAGATTTGCATACTGATGAAGCATAGTTAGTTTTACTAGGAAGTTCCGTTTTTTGATCGAGATTAACTGTTTCCTCTTGACTTCTTTTGAATATTATCAAACTTTAACATTTTTCTGAACCAAATTATTTTGGTTTCTCTTGGTGATTTACTTTGTCATATTACCTCTGTTGTATCACAGAACCACTACTTCGAAGTGTACCCCATTATTACAAGTTAAAATTTTCCAGGATCAGATACCTTCTTTCTAATGCCTTCCTAGGTGATATAACATCTAAAGAATCTGAGAATTAAAGGATCAGAACCTTTAAACAATATGCAAATTGATAGCACAATCTCAATCAGGCTGAAGAAAATCAGATACCATGACATTAATTCTGCCACCCACTTAATCAATTTGCGGAAAAGGCTATGTGCAATTCTCCATAGTTAGGGGCAAACATCACTAGCCTGATAAGGACCAGAAATTTTAATATGCAAATCTCCACAAGTTCGATTTTGCATTGGACTTTTATCAATACATCAACAAGTGGCGCATAAAGAATCCTAGAAGATATTATCAGGAACATAAATAAGTACATGACAAACTTTATGCCTACAACTATATCAGAATATCTAAGGTGGGACGCATTGTGAAGATTTGCGGCTTGCTTTCACTTAAACAGCTCATTTCACTAGTTACCTAATTAGTAAGTCGAACAGTTCTCTGCTTTTTCACAAGGTGTTGATCTACGAAGTACTGCAGCAGCACATAGTTTCAGCAATCAATCCAGATAAAACACACATAGTAGGAAAGAACATACATTCTTCAACACACAAATGAGCTCTAATTCTACTTATTCATCATGTAACATGTAAATTTCTACAATTATATATGAAAACTAACCAAATAATTATGAAATTTGTACAAGAACATGTAACATACGAAAACTAACCTGGATCTCGGGTACGAACCGCCCACCGAGAACTTCAGGGAGGTAATAGGCAACACCTCCATATCCCAATCCTCCTCAATGGACGGAAACTTGTTCAAGAACTTGAAATAAACGTCGTACGCCACCGCCGCTCCAATCAGCCACACCTTCCCAACATGAGCCTCCAACATCTTACTGAACCTACCCACCAAGTACCTCAAATTATCCCCACAATCGCCGGCAAGCGCGTTCAAGTCACCAATACTCACCAACACCTTCCCATCATCACCGCCACCCTGCAACAACACCCTCTCCACCTCCTCCAACTTCACCTCCATCACTCTCTCATCACACTCCCCACTCAAAAACTTCGAAACCTCATCACCGCAACAAACCACACTCATCCCACTCAACCCAGCCGGCAAAGCACCCTCCACCTTCCTCTCCACCGTCTGCAAAAAGCTCCTCAACGCCTCGTTCGCCGAAACCCCCATAAGCAGAGGATTCCTCTTCCTCTTCTCCCCTCTCACCATAACCTCCCCAATCCTCCTCCAGTCCTCCTCCCCATACGACGAAGCGAAAGGGAAACTAAACCCCTTACTCGCCGCCGCATCCTCACCCCCAATATTACACAAAAACATCGGCGGCATCGGCCGCTTGTACCTCGAGGTACAACCACCACCAAACGGATAAAAACTCGTCCCCGGCCTAATCGTCGCCAATTTCACATCACAGCTCCTAAAACCTGCTTCACCAAACACTCTACTCACCAACGGATCATCCAAAATCGACAGAATCAAATTCCTCAACTCCACCCTCACAACCGGCACACTAGCCGACGAATACTGCTGCTGCTGCTGATAGAAGCTGAAATTCTCCGGCTGCCGCCGCTGATTCGCCTGCGATCGCTTAATCGCCGCCATCAGCGAGTTCGCCACCGGCGGCTCCTCAATTTTACTGCTCGAAGGCATCCGGTCCAGCGAAACACTCAGCGAAAGCTCTAGGGCTTTGAACTGAACCCTAGCCGAGTAGGCATTGTTCCGAATCCGAGTGCATGCTTCACGTAGAGCCGAGTTCGGGAGCGATAACAGCGACGAGACGAGGTGGAGCGAGGTGGTCTGAGAGTGGCCGCGGCGGCGCGCGAGGGCGACGGCGTCGTCGAGAGCTGATGCCGCCTTCTCCGTTAGGCATTGCCTGGCGGAGGGAACCGGCGTCGGCATGTAGGGTTTGTGATCAGTGTAGAATGTGTGCCTGTGTTTTTTCTCCGGTTATGGTGGGAAAATTGGGAGGAGAAAAAATGGTGGGAATTTTTATTTTTTTTGTTTATTATTTTTTTGTTTTTTTGTTTTAATAATTGTGATTTTGGGGAAATTGATGGGTGAATTTTATAATAATGGATAGTGTTAAAAATGGTAACTGTTTTTGGTTATTGGTTTTGTTTAAGAGGTTGAAGAGAGGAAGTGTGTTGGGATATAAATATTGGTATTTGAAGTTGAGAGGAAGCTTTTCACTGATTTGAGCTTTTCAACTATATATTGGGTGGGGAAGGGGAGGCTGGGGTTCAGTGGAGTGTGAGGCG
>JAQRGC011983709.1:0-12322 GCA_028659135.1 Plantago lanceolata
TAATTATTATATATAGATTTTTAGTTGATATTAAAAATGCTTATTTCTAGCCTATCAAATTGTGCCAGGTGGATATCGTAGAATAAATTCTATTATTTTACATAAAATAATGATGTGAAAAAGAAGATGCAATCCGACCAATATGATTGTGCCACGTCATTGATGAGCAAATTTGTCAGTTTCACTAATCAAAATAATATTTCTTTAATAGCCAAAGGCAACTCGCAACTACACAAAACTCAAAACTAGTAGTGTAGAGGAAGAGAACTTCGAGTGTCGATCTCTAGGGTCTTTACTAGCTAAAGTTCAAATAACTAACTAGAATTAACAACAAACAACTACACTAGATTACTTTACCCAAGAATAACAAATGTTGGTGGTAGTTCTGTAAATCCTATGCATCAGGTTCTAGTTATGCATGAGAGTGCAACACGTACTGCTTTAAAAGTAACTCACTCAGATCTTGCTGTGGGGATTGTTACACCTATCAGACAACTCTCCATTCGCAGAGGATACTGTCGCAAGGTTTCCACCCTAACACTCGATCAGAACAAGCACCAAAAGACATGTTTTGACATGTATTTTGAAAGCTTCTTATCTATACTAATACTTGATTAAGTTTGTGAGTCTTAGATAGAGTAGTACTCATTAAATGTAGTTACGAATGTCCTTGACACACCATGGGTGATCACGTTGCACCAAAACGCCTACGTTTCGTCATATTCTTCATAAATAAGATCAATTCCCACATATAACCTGAAAATAGCAAAAGAAACGGAAACGTGACACTATTCCAATAAAATGGACTAAAATGCATGCTAGAGGATTGCTAAATAGGTGAAAAAGACTAGAATGAAGGTGTAAAAAACACCGTCATTAGTCATCAAATTAAGCAGTTATTAATTAATTGCAGAAGAAGTAAAGTACAAATAAGATCAAATCTGTTTCGACCAATAGGATTTCATCTTTCTCTTTTTCCACACCTATATTGTTAGTAAATATGTAAGAAAATAGCACGAAAAAATGCGCAGTGGAAGTTTAAAATTTTCTTTACATACTTTAATCATGCTCATGATTATATGACACGGGTTGATACACTTACTGAATTGGATCAACCGGTAGTTCGTTATGTTCGTTGATGAAGTAGAGCTCCGCGATTTGCTCATCTGTAAGGGTAGCAAGATCGTCCGAGTAATCTTCAAAGTCGAATACGTCAAGCTATTCGTCAGGATGATTCATGCACGACTTCAAACCTTGGTATCCACGGATCGTTGCAAGTCAAAGTCGTTAGGAAGGCTTTATTCGAAATCTGGAGATGGAGAAAATATGCTAGAGATATTCTATGGAGAATATTGTATATTATACTAATATACAATGAATTGTATTTATAGCCAAATCTCCTAACCAAATTTCCATATAGGACTCTAAACAAATTATGAGTCTAATTAGGAGTTTGACTTAGGCCCCAAGAAATAACAAAACCTAGAAGGAAACAAAGTGGGGAGGGAGTCTCCCTCCCCACACACGCCGCCAGCCCCATCGCCGCCCCCCTTGGGGCCGGCCTCATGGGCTCGGTCCTAGACCGGAATTTCCGTCCAGTTTTATTTCTTGATTTTCTCTCTACATATTAAATTAATTTAAAATTCAATTTCAAATTAACTTCTCCATGTTATTAATTAATAATGATCCAATCAATAATTAATTAATATCTCACTGGACTTACAACGACCGTATTGTGTGACCCATAGGGCCTCATTGAAACAACACTAATGATCTCCATCATTAGAGTTCCATAAAATTCCTAATCGGTCTTACAGACAATATATAACAATGAGGGCGTTTGCTGAAGGAATGCAAAACCACCTGTCGATAAGGCATATTGTGATAATGTCCTTTCATTTCAAGGATAGCTTTTATTGAGCCGCGATCAAAAATTAAGTGTCTGATCTTAATGACTCAATTGTTCTCACTCTATTAGTTGATTTAATGCACATGTTCCAATACCATATTGAACATGCCATATGCACCGGCCGATGACTTAACAAATCACACTAACAATGAGAACTGAAATCCTCCCATAGTATATCAGCTATTCATGGGGAATGAATCCTAATCTTAGCGCTATTGCAGAATGACATACACTTTCATATCACACCCAACTATAGACGTATCTACCATTGGTTAAGGTGCAAGCGTTGTCTATAACCAAAGTGTGATACTATATGTACTCATTCTCAATGCCCTCAAGTCTAAGGACTTATACACAACCTTACCACCACTACTTCCATAAACACTTTGGAATAGTTTCAAAACCTTAATGGTTTCGTGGTTGGGTATTGCCAATCACTTCTTCCAAGTGATTGTGTACCCATCATGGGTAATCCCATTACCTCGTAGTTGTGTGATCAACTACATCTTCTTAAGATATGATGCAGGCCACACTCTGGTCTTCGCATATCCAATACTCTCCGTGTAAGTAGGGGATCTTTGACCAGCGTGGGTTTTAGAACCATAAGCATTTGATCCAATGAGCTCCCACTAGATTCATTGATTTCTTATGTTCATGGAGTCATACATTAAATAATAACAGACAAACATATTATACAAATAATGAATACGAAGCCTTAAATAAAGATTGTATTATTGTTAAATAAATAATACATGCTAAATGTGATCTCAAGCATATATTGTCCCTATCTAAGATTGTCTCTTGGACACATATATCTTTCATATATAAGAAGCTCATTCTTCACCAGAAAATCAGAACTCAAATTTTAGAAGTCAGAAGTCCAGAGCTCAAACATAAGTGAAGAAGTCTACACCAAGCCAAGAAGATCGAAGTCGCCTGCCTGAGCCTTTCAAGTTTCTAGTAAGAAGTCTAGCGGTTCTTCAAGAAAGCCAAAGCAACTATAAGCAGATTCAAGAACAAGTCTCTACGACCCTTGAAGAAGAGTTCATCGCGAAGATCAAGTCAAGACAAGATGTTCAATCCAATACCAAGCTTAAGCCCTTGCATTGACGTCTTCCAAGTCAATCCCTTGTCAAGTTTAAGATCAAGCACAAAGCCCTTGAAGAAGATAGAGATACACAAGTCAAGAAGTTAATTCAAGACAAAGTCAACGATCTCCTTGCAAATTAAAGTCAATCGAGAGTCAACAAGCAGTTAATAAGCAATCGCCGCCAACTTCAAGTGAAGATTCATTAACAAGCTGCAAAGACCATTAAATCAATAAATTCAAGAAGTTAACAAGCATCGGCCGCCAACTTCAATCAAGTTAAAGCGTCGTCTCAAGAAAAAGTTGTAAAAGCCCTTGAGTCAACAAAATACGACATCCAAGTCAACGAAGAAACGATTAAAGCATTAAAGTCGCTCAAACTTATTATTAGTCCAAATTCTAGATATTTCTTGGAGAGTCGAATCAGAGGATTCATAGAGATTGTAGTTTAAATATTTTAAATTCAATAAAAATATCATTTGTAATTTTATTTGTTAGAGCGTAATTCTTCAACTAACCCACTTCGCCCAATCTTGGACTCGAATTCACTAGAATAGTATCTGAGGTTGCTTATAAATCCTATCTAGCAATCCCAAACCAAAGTTCAACAATCCAACTTCCGAAGTTGATGACTTCACTTTGCCACTAAGACAGTTTCCTTAATTAGTCTCATGATCAAATACATGGTTTTTCTTAACTCACATTTAAGCATGTTCCCCCTAATTTCAGAACACGCGCCTTGTTGTGTATAAGTGTGGTTTCGTGAAAAGTACTGTTGAGATTAACTTATTAAGTTAACTCAAGCAAGTAGAAGAATCACAAATTTGTATCACTTGTTCAGTTAGCAAGCTGAATGATTCTTGAATAAGACTTTACAAGTTCAAAAGAAAGAACACTTGATCAATTTTCTTACATCAATTACTCTACTTCTTCACTAATAGCTATATTTTCAGTAAGCATGTAGGGGGGATATTGTAGAATGATTTTGCAGCTTGTGAAAAGTGAAAACGATTGTGAGCTTCCTCTTCTCAACGACCATGTATTTATCGTTCCAATTTTCAGTCCGTTTGAATTTTGAATTCTCGAGCAAGGAGGTGAAATGCCACTGTGTTGCTGTGTTGTCACTATCAAATGTTTGTCTTCTTCTTGGTCTTTGTTGGAACGACTTCTACAGCATTTAATGCATTTTGAATTCAAATATTGAGTGCTTCCAATGATCAGTAAGTTAGCAAGTGATTATACTTTAGAAATTCATCAAGCTTAACCTACTCTTTCATATAGATTTCCACTTAAGTAAAACTGGTTACTGAAAGTCAGAGCTTTCTCACAAGAGCCTTTTCAAGATAACATGCGCAGATTTACTAAGTCTTCACTTTTTATAATATTCTCTGCTGAGGCTATCAGGTATACGTCAATAAAATTGTACAAATACAACAACATCATCCGCAGACCTAAAGTCCTTATACAAGTATAAAAAAATTCAAATCTACTAATCTTGCTGAAATGTTCCTCTTTTACAAATCAGACGTTACTTTTTTTTTTTTTTTTTTTAATAAAAATGAATCGCATTTTCAAAATCAAATCAAAACACAAAGTGCATGTAAAATGACAAGAAAGTCCCCCACCCACCATTGGAATTTCATCAGCTTTAAAGTCAGACCCCATCTTCTGAAACTTGTGCGTTTCTTCATCTCCAAAGCTGCGACCATTCTCGGCAGGAGCTTCACTGTACAAGGTTTCACTTCTCCTCTTCTCTTACACATACGACATATCTATGTAACATACAAATGTCAACAAAGCTTTTGTCCTTTATGCAATGATTCACTCTGTGTTGAGTCGATCATTTCGTTGACTTTTTTTTTAGGTTACAGTCGATTCTATCATCATCAGTCTTGATTTCAATCAAATCGATGTTGTATTTTGATTGATACTTATGCTTAGCTTTCGTTTTGATCAGACCCTTATGTCGATTCCTGTTACTTGTTGGCTATGTTAGCTTGAGTTGAAATGACTATGGGTTTTTAATTCATATGGGAAATTGGGAATGAATCACAGTGCTTGTTTGTCGATTATCGGTGTACCGGGTTTGTATGCTTATCAGTTTTGTTAATTAACTTCTTTGTGGTGTTTTGATATGTAGATAGATATACTGGAGTCTATAGCTGATACTGTTTTTATACACATGGGAATGAATCATATGTCGATTCGTGTTACTTGTTTATCGATTACAGGTGTCATGTGGGTTATATGATTATCAGCTTTCTAGTTAAACATCTTTGTAGTGTTTTGATGTTTAGAGCTACTGGAGTTTATATTTGGTACTGTTTTTATAAACATACGTGATCTTGGGATGATCGATTTTTGGTATACACAAAGTCATTACTGATTTTCGGTTGAGTAACCTGAGCATCTGAATGAGTGTATATCAATCAAGATTCATGAATATGTATTTCTTTGCGAACTTTGCTGGATCACATGATTTATAATGGTCCTTTCTGATATCTTGAAAAGCCCGTGTTTCCGCCATCACATATTGCGAATAATCTCTCTTTTGGGTTATTCTTTATTAAATACTATTGATGGAATATAAGTGCACTTCAGAAAACTTATGTTATTTACTTTATGATGCCCATCTATGGCCTCAAGGTTGAAGGGACTTTCTCCATGTTTACGAAAAGTTCAGTCTCTATATTTCCGGAGGAACTTATGGTGGAAGAACACTCCAAATGGAAGGCGGCTATGATGGAGGAAATTCAGTTATATACAAACTGGAATGATGTCATATGTCCCATATGCTTGGACTTCCCTCACAACAGTGTCCTCCTCCAGTGTTCATCCTATGGAAAAGGGTGCCGGCCTTTTGTATGTGATACCGACCACTTACATTCTAATTGTCTCGAGCGATTCAAGCAAGCTAACGGAATGCCAGCTGACTCTAAAACATCAAACCCTCCTGAAAATTTAAATTGTGATGACTCACGGTCTGAAAATACACCAGCATGCCCGTTGTGTAGAGGAGAAGTTGTTGGATGGGTAGTGGTTGATAAAGCCCGACTTCATTTGGACGAGAAAAAACGTTCTTGTGAAGAAGAAAAATGTCCATTTTCAGGGACGTATGTGGAGCTGCGAAAGCATGCGCAAGTAGAGCATCCTCATGCTTGCCCTTCGAAAATCGATCCTGCTCGGCAGCTTGATTGGGATAATTTCCAGCAATCCTCTGAAATTATTGATGTTTTAAGTACAATTCATTCCGAAGTTCCCCGTGGTGTCGTCTTGGGGGATTATGTGATAGAATACGGGGATGACAATTCTGGAGATGACTTTGATGATTTCCCAGGGGATGAGGGAAATTGGTGGACGTCTTGCATTTTGTATCAGGTGTTTGAAAATTTTAGGATGGCCAGAAACAGAAGAAGGATGAGAGCCAGTGAATCCAGAAGAGGAAACCGTCGTGTAAGTTATGATACATCTAACTCGGACGAGGGTTCTGTATCATCTGTTGAGAATGTTGATTTTCGAGCGGATGAGACTGATGATGAATTCGTGAGTGCAAGGGAGCTATCAAGAGGAAGGGGCAATCATCGCAGGTTAGCCAATTAATTAAATGCAACTATCATAACTACTCCCACCCCAACCTTGTTGCACTCCTCACGATCAATGCTTATATCATGTTAAATGATGTAAAATAAATTACATTTGTAGGAATCTCTTCCCCAGTGCCCTTCGATTGATTCAGCAATTGTAGTATTATGAACCCAACAAAAAAAAATATAATAAATAAAAAAAAACTGAGAATTTTTCTTAGATATTTGTTGTTGGTATGTTCTGACATGCTTTATCTTTAATCGATATGGGGTTAGGTTACCTATACGCTTCTCTATTCACCTTATTGAAACAAACTTCTCTTGTGGATGTTTAATTTTTAATTCTTCAACTTTTATTAGATCTCTAATGATGATGTTTTACTAGCTCAAAATGTTTTTGAATTGGGAGATTCGAACTAGCTTAGTCAGTTCTGTATTTATGTATTGGTTGGTTTACTAGTAAAGAGGATCTCTTTTGGGTCGATACAGCCACATCTGGATCTTCATGATCGATGTGTTGTGCTGAATGGTTTTGGAATAAGAAGAGTCAGAGTTTCAGTTCCAAAAAAAGATCGTGTGATAAGGAATTTTTTGTCAGATTCACTGAACAATAGCACGTTTTAGTTCCAGAAATTCATTTTGAAAGATGAGTTCATTTGGTAAATTATTGAAGTTTATGATGTTGTACTAAACACATAAATTTAGAACTTAAACTGAATATTTTGTTGTTTAGGGTGTTTCATTTGCCTGTGAACTCTAAGCAGTAGAGGAGTAGCCATGACTGTCTGTTGTTACGACCTATTTCGAATTTCATTTCCTTAGTCCCTTCAGAATATTTTGTGTTTGGCTTTGAATGATATAACATAGAATAGGAGATCATTATGATTTGAAGCACTTATTGCTTGACATGTTCCAAAATTCTTAAGGCAAACCTAGAACACCAACATTCCAAAAATGGAAAAATTCTTCCATTTTTATCCATTTAATGAAACTTTGTTTGAAGTTCATCGGACAACTTTGTTGCTTTGACTACTTTGCTTATGTTAACGTTTCGTTTTCTCATGTTCTCATGTGAGTCTAATTGGTCTACTTACTTTCTGACAGCTACAGAAGGCGTCGATCCCGCTTTTATGACCACTAGGTATGTGCTTCTCCAAGACATTAATGATTCTCTTAGTTGAGTGAATGGAATTGAGACTTTTTACTACTTTTGATATCATGTGGCATCTCTATGAAAGTAAATCTGGGAGAGATTCAATATGACCGAGAAGGGACTAGTACATGGGTTTTCGGTTCTGAAAAAATGATGACTTATTGTTCAATGATTCGTATGTTGGGGAATATAGTGAGAAAGTAGCGCGTACAAAAATACCTCCTTATTCTGTGTAGGGAATATACAAAATGGATTGGATAGAATAGTAGATGATGATGATGTTGTTGATTATAGATAATGTCAGTTCTATGCCAAATCGGCCAGTTTCATTTTGGGTTTGTTCGATGCTGCACTTACTCCCATTTCACTCACTACTCAGGTGACACCCAAATGGAATGTAAGTAGTAGGTGCAGTGATGGAAAGTTCAACATCGAACAAACCGTGTAGCTTTTATTTATTATTTTTCGTGCTCGATTGTTGGTTGTACACTCAAACTGGTTTCTTATGTTTGTTGCATAACAGAATAAAGCTTCATCTATATGTGGAGTCAAAACTTACAGACTGTAGTCCTCTGGAAGGTCCATGTTGATAAATGCCAGTGTAAAATACTTGGTAGTTTTTTCTTTTTTTTCGGTTTTTACCTTTGTGAATGTTATGCTTTAGCATTTGAAACTCTGCAGACAGTTGTAATATTTGATTCTTGAGCGACTGTTCATATTCTATGAACAGGATAGATTTCTTTGCTAAGCAACAATATATTTTCGGATCCTTTGGGCCCGTTCAAAATCGGACAATGTCATTCACTTAGGTGATTAGATCTTCGTAGTCATCTATATTCATTCTCCAATAAATACATGTAAATAATGTACTAATTTAATTTTAGAAATATCTATTTTTAATTCTTATCAATTCCATATGTGGCTTGGCCACAAACCTATTTGGCATGTTATTCTTGGGTTGTGCATGTTTTACGCCTTCATCCAACGAACTTATCTTTCCATATATATCAGTATTCTTACTGCAAATTTTCTTTCTATCTTTGATTCTTTATCTTCGAATGGGCGAAATGTTCATCTAAACAAGGTGCATTTTCTTCACTCTTCTTTTCTGTAACTGTATGTTCGCAATAAACACGAGCATTGTTTATGTTTACATTTTTTTATCTTAATGCCACACTTTTAGCTTCAAACATCGTATATTTAGGTTCAACTATCAAATTCTATCAAGATATGATGTTTAAAATGACGATCTCTTCCAAAAGTTTGTAATACGGTTCGTGTTCTACGTTTTCCCATCGCCCCAGATAGGTCTATATATACTAGATGGCCACAAGAACTAGAGCAAGCCTCCCTGGGAAGGAGAAGAGGGGAACATCTCCATCACAGCCCCAACTCCAATTACATCGTACAAGTCCGACAACTTCTAGAACTTCCCCATCTGCAGCAGCAGATAGACCAGTCCCAAACTACCTAAAGCCCACAAGAACAACAGGCACTGATGCTTCTAAGCAGCAAGGAAAGAAGCCTGTAGTATCTGATGATCAGAAGCCAAGTGCCGCACGGAGAAGATCTCTGGATAAACCGAAACCACATGTGTTACCTAACTCTACTGCTACTCTTCGATCCACCTCCTTTTCTGGGCAAACGGTCCCTAAACCTGCTGCCAATCTTCGATCCTCCTCGTTCACGGGGAAAACAGCCCATCCACCGAGGCAGACTCCGGATAAGAACATGAAAGCGATAAAGGAGTCGGGAAAACAGGATTCGTTGCATGATAGACCTGTAAATACCACTGTTAAGAGGAAAACCATGTATGTTAAGAAGCAAGGGTCGGGAGCTACTACTTCCACGAAAGAAAAAGGTACGTGCAACGAAGAAAAAAGTTGTATTAGACGGTGTAAGATATCATGTTAACTTTACCCTATGTTTGGGTCGCGATAATGTCAGGGCAGAAATTGCTAATGTCTGAGTAATGCGTAAGTTGCCATGGCGTTAACAATTTATGCTCTGCATTATGGCTGGATTTTATGGTAGCTGATATTCATTCTCTGACGCGCCAGAGAAACTAGAGAGTTCCAATGCACCCATTGTGGCAGAACATACTGCAAACACTGAAGAGCGAGTTACCGAACAGGAAGAGGAGCATGTACCGGTAGATGATGTATCGAATCAGGAACATAAAGATGATGATCCAGGAAATGAAATCCAAGAAGTCGAAAATGTTGAGAAAACTGAAGCAGCTAGTAGTGATAAGGATTTTGAGTCACTGAAAGTCCAAGATAAACACGACGCTTCACCTGAGGATGTTAAGATTGACGGTTATGAAAATCGTGAGGTAAATATGCAGGCTGAAGAGAATCACACTACAGAAAGTGAAACAATTACAGAGAATTCAAAGGAAGAGGTTGAAGAGAAAGATGTAGAAGTAGCAGCAGCAGCAGTAGCATTGCCGAATGTCAAGGAGGAAGATGATGTACATGTCGTCGCCACTGATGATCATGAATTGAAGGAAGTAGAAGTGCAACAAGCAGTCAAGGAAGAGAAGGAACCTGTACCTGTTGTGCAACAAGCAGTCAAGGAAGAGAAGGAACCTGTACCTGTTATCGCACAACCTAAACAGCACGTACCGCAAGTGAAGAAGGATGCAGTTTCCAATGGTGTAATCGAGGAGACAGCGAGTAAGCTTCGTGAGCAGAGGCAAAACAAGGTGAAAGCACTTGCTGGGGCTTTTGAGACTGTAATCTCCTTACAGTAGCCATGCCATGCAACACCTCATCCACATTTTGAGAGTGAATGCTTGTGTTCATTTTGTAATATTTTAGTTACTATTGCATTGTATATTTGTATTTACATGTAAAATTTACCATTGTAAATTGTCCATTTTTTTACTGTAATTTTTAGTTTGTTTCAACAAACATGAATTCAGTCTCTGGGAAGGAGAGTCATGTTCTTGAAATCTAGAAAAATGGTTCATATTGTACCTACCTTCAATCATGAAAGCTGTGTTTGAAATTCAACGGTGTCCGACTCTGATGCACCGTGCATACATAACCAAGACCTATAAACAAGAACTATAACTCAAATCTTCATTGATTCCTCCAAATACCACAAAGGTGGAGCCATGAAGTTTTGCAGGAAGAACAGCACATTATGTACAAGAATATGGAAATCGTAAGAAGAAATACTCACTAATAGTTTCTTCATTCCCTATTATCATCTTAATGAACTGGACCAAGTTTAAACCAACATGAACTACTGCCTAAGCCATGTGTTGCATGCACCACGTATACACAAGGAGGAAAACGAAGCACACGATCCAATACTCGGTAAGTTATACAGTATATACTCCCTGTAGACATCTCTACTTAATAATGTGAGTATTAAGTGCGCCTGATGTTATAAACTGTACTAAAGAGTTCTTCAATATGAAGAATGTGACAGAAAGTTTCAGACAAGCTAATGAGATGGTTTAAGACAAATTCTCTTGCTCTTGGGCAAGCTTTCATCTTGGAAACAAAACAAAGTTTTTCACACAGAGGAGCACTAGCTAGTACATCAAGAATGCAGTAAATCTTATATGCAATAGAAGTGAAATACTCAACCAGGTCCGACTTTAGGTATGTCATAGTGCTCAGTTAAGTTGGCCAAATATTGGTTGAATTCTTGAATGCGGTCACGATGAGACTTGGTTGCAGTTTTAGCAAGTCTTTGGAGCTCCATTTTCTGCCATTGTTCCAGGTAACGTCTCTCTGCCTCTGTGAGATGATTATCCTCGCCGTCTTCTGTCAGAGTTTGCCCAATGTACTCTCTTGCAGACAGAGTCATCTGACCTGCAATCAGAATTGATAAGCAGGCTTTATATAACAGGATTTTTTCCCTTCCCTTTTCTTCTAATTTCAGTAGACTAGTTTAATTGACTACAGTTTCTATTTTTTAAACTTCAACAATTGCTAATATTTTCTTGTTCATTCAAATGTCATTTCAATTCTCAGCCCTCTTTCTTCACAGAAACATGTATTAGACCGTTGAGTAACCACTCATTGTCCACCTAGATGCAACTATCGTAGGATGAGTCTCATTTGACTCGAAAATAAGAGAATTTACTCAGAAATAAAGGTCTTGTTTACAACTGCATCACTCCAATTTCCAAATAACTCAAAATGGAACCATATACGAATAATGTTTTCTCTTTCCTTGAGCATCATTTTTTGTATCTACCTCACGAGTCACGAAGACGATGGATATGGACCATATGATTAAGATCTTACATGCAAGTACGTAGATTTGTAGAGAAAGACATAGTCTAAAATAATGAATACGACCACAACAAAGAAATCAAGTTGGCCTTAATAAGTGAAACGAACATGATGGAAATGAATCAGGTCCAAGATGCTACATACCAGTAACATGAGCATGCTTCTGATCTAATTTATTGAACCCATTTTTGTGCTTTACTTTCTTTTTGATACAACCATCCTTCACTGCCAATGGTCTTCCCTTCAGCCTCAGCTTCCCAGTAACAACATTCTCATAAGCAGACATCTTTACAATTTTTACACAGAACGATTCGTCAGGCCCAAAATATGATA
>JAQRGC011984921.1:0-13130 GCA_028659135.1 Plantago lanceolata
GGACATAAGAAAAGTCCACAAAACAAAATGAGAACCTTCGAACTTTACGGAGGAAGTAAAAATTAATGATGTAAAATGTTATAATATAATTTTGTTAAATATATATGTTCACATTATAATTTGGGAGAAATTTATAACCAAACTCACAAAATGTTGACCTTAAAAAATTAGAACGGTGCAATACTTTGGAAGGAAGGAGTATACATCATACTTTATATATTTTGTATGTATATCTTCTATACTTTATTGTTCAGGTTCATTCTCAAACTAATGTCTCCATCTTACATAAATTTAATGGCTTCAAAGATCACAAGGTTAAGGAAAGTGGCTATGATGCTGACTTTGAATCGGCAAGTGATGAAGAAGTTTTTGCTATGGATCTTGATGCTAAGTCCAATGTTCGAACCCGCGACACTGAGATGATGATGGGATGATACCGCAGTCAAGTACGAACCTGCTGGCAAAAGGAGGAGGCTGCATCCAGGTGCTAAGGATACGGGTGAAGATATTGATGGTAAGTCCAGGGTTCGAACCCACGTCACTGTAGATGATGTCCCAAGTATGAACCGTTCTTGCCAAATCGATTTTGTATTTGTCTTTATTTTTCTTCTTTTCCATTTTTTTTCTCTTCTTTTCCTTCTTTTTTTTCTCCCTTCCTATATCCAACCCGTGGCATCGCCACGGATATGCCGGAGGATACTGTCATAGAGAATGGGATGAACATTCTTATTGCCGATGAGTTGGCATATGATATTGAGGAGATGAAGGCTGAGCATGGAAGGCTTTATCCCTGTCTCACTGATGAGCAAAGGGGTGTATATGAGACCATCATGGGTGCTATTGATTTCGGTACCGGCGGTGTTTTTTTAGCTTATGGCTATGGTGGCACGGGGAAGACTTTCCTTTGGAGGACATTGGGCTCTGCTATAAGGGGCCGCCGTCAGATTGTGCTTCCTGTTGCTTCCAGTGGCATTGCTTCTCTTCTTCTCCCCAGGGGTCGCACTGCCCATTCTAGATTTGGTATACCGCAGCAGGTCGATGAGACATCGATATGTTCTAAAATTCATCCTGGGAGTGACCTTGCTGAGCTGATTGGTTGTTGAGCGTTAGGGATGGCAATGTTGGGGTGCCGAATGATGGGGAAGTCGACTTTGATCTCCTAGGTGATATTCTTATTCGAGGTGCCACAAATCCTATCTTCGCTATTGTGGACGACACTTATCCTTGCCTGTTGGACCATGTTGGAGATGTAGCTTATTTTCAGGACATGGCTATTCTTGCTCCTACGAACGACGCCATTCGGGAGATTATTGATCGCGTGATGTCTATGTTGCCGGGTGATGTCACTGAGTACATGAGCGTCAATAGCATATGTCCTGATGAGGGTGACGCCGTTAATCGACCGGAAGTCTACTCTGTTGAGTTCCTCAATACTATCAAGGCGTCGGGTCTCCCAAATCATTGCATTAGGCTTAAGGTGGGATGCCCCATCATATTGCTGCGGAACATTGGTCAGTCCGCTGAACTCTGTAATGGGACCATGTTGATTATTACCAAGTTGACGACGCATATTATAGAGGCCAAGATGATATCTGGGAAGAATGTTGGCTTAAGGGTGTACATCCCGCGTATGCTCCTTACGCCCTCTGACATGACCAAATTCTCTATTAGGTTCCAGCGGAGATAGTTTCCTATTTCTGTCAGCTATGCAATGACCATCAACAAGAGACAAGACCAATCCTTAGCTAGAGTTGGACTCTATCTCCCTAAGTCGGTCTTCAGCCATGGACAGTTATACGTGGCGTTCTCCCGTGTGACGAGTAAGAAAGGTCTGAAGGTCTTAACTCTCGATGAAGAAGGACGTCCCACTAACAGGACCACCAATGTTGTCTATAAGGAGGTCATATATGTAGCCTTTAATTCAATAGCCTTGACATCGATGAGTTTTATGTACTATGTATGATACATTTGAATTTGTATTCGTCATTGTCTTTCTTCTTTTCTCTCTTTTTTTTCTCTTTTTTTTTCTTTCTCTTATATCCTTCCTAAAACCAAGCCGTGGCATCGCCACGGGTCTCAAACTAGTATAAGATAAATATAAATAATTCTAAGGAAGAGTCATATGTAAAGTGCAGATAAGAATAACAATAAACAATCTAAGTTGACAATTTAAAGAAAACTTCTTTGTAGATTACACTTGTAGTAGTGTCAGTTGGCTTCCTATTGTCATCAAGTATTAGAACCTTTAAACCCTTCTTGCTAGTTACACGTGAAAACGCAACACAAAGTTAACCATAGCTGAAGACAGGCTTTGGAAGATAGAGTCCCACGTTAGCTAAAGATTGTCCCTGACTCTTGTTTACGGTTATAGCGTAGCTGATAGTAATAGGATATTGTCTACGGTCAAACCGTATGGGAAACTTAGTCTGATCCGACGACGACAATAGCATACGTGGTATGTAAACCGTCGTTCCATCATTCTTACCGGATATGATCTTGGCCTTAAGTATTTTTGCACCAAGTTCGGTGACAATCAATTGGGTCCCATTGCAAAGTTCAGCGAGGGGTCGATGTTACGGAGAAGCATGATATAGGGCAGCCAACTTTAAGACGGATTAGGTGATTTAGTAACCCCGAAGCTCTTATAGTAT
Source organism: Plantago lanceolata (assembly GCA_028659135.1). Taxonomy (NCBI): domain Eukaryota; kingdom Viridiplantae; phylum Streptophyta; class Magnoliopsida; order Lamiales; family Plantaginaceae; genus Plantago; species Plantago lanceolata. The sequence continues at coordinate 2,652 of JAQRGC011984921.1, forward strand.
TCAAAAATTCAGTCGAGTATATAGTGTCCCTTTTCAATGCGTCTGGCTCGTCCGGTGATATGTTATCCACAATGATATACTCAACTGAATCTTTGGGCATCAAAGACATTTCAAAATCATTGATTTGCTCAACAACCTCGTTTGTCGGTGCAAAGACGACTCTATTATGAAAATAAGAACCATCTCCCACATGATCTAGAAGATCTAGATTATACTTTTAACAATTGTTGCTATTGGTTCAGGAGCTTCGCGGATAAGTACTTCTTCTGGCAGCTTGAAGTCAACTTCGCCATCATTCTCTTCACCTAAACATGGTTTAATTACAAAATTAGCAATAAAACTGATTTGCTCATAATTAACTTGAAGTAATAAGCATAGAAACTTCCCAACATCACCGTCCCCGACACGTAATAACCATTCAGCAAATTCCTTAATCTCCTCTACCTCTTGCGGTGATTCACCACACTACACCAACAATAAACATAACTGATTGAGCTGTTGTTAAGTAAAAAAATATAAATTACGACGCACTTACTATGAACATGGTAATCAACTAATTACCCATAATGAATTCTGAATGTCATGGAACATCAATTAAGGGTGCATGTGCATCTAGAATAAGTTGATATTGAAGCATCTATCAAGAGTTGCGAAATACACATAATATTCAGGCCAATTCAATAGTGTAGATATAGTTTGGAACAGTCATGGGTTGTATATTCAAAATGGTTTGAGGAATTCTGAAGCACTTAATTTCGAAATATCATAATTAATAAAGAAATTATATATAGTGAACTGAAGTAAGAATAACACTAACCTGCAATCGCATATTCTTCGTCAACTTAAGGACTTGGCACGAACTCCATATACTCTTAGAAGAACATAGGGATGCATAAACAATGTCGAACCGATCACCTTTTGGTATAACGGGTAATATTTGTCTAAAGTCGCCACAAAATACAACCACCAATCCACCAAACGGCTTGTTCGAAGTCAATCCATCAGGACCTCGCATAACATCTCTAAGACTACGATCAAGCGCTTCAAAGCAGTACCTATTCGTCATCGGTGCTTCATCCCAAATTATGAGCTTAGTCTGCTTTAATAGTCCTGTGAGCTCACTGTTTGGTGTTATTCGACTGCACATAGTTGTCTCGTCAACCTCCAATGGTATGCTAAACCTCGAATGAGCAGTACGTCCTCTAGGAAGAAGAAGAGAAGCTATACCACTTGAAGCAACCGGTAAGACAATTTGGCCCTTGCCACGAATAGTCGAGCACAATGTTCGCCAAAGGAATGTCTTTCCTGTACCGCCATAACCGTATACAAAGAAAACCCCACCATTATGTCCATCTACAGCGTCCATAATCTTGTGATAAATCTGCTTTTGTTCATCTGTGAGTGATGGATATAGCTTTTGATGCTCATCTTTCATTTCTTCCACATTGTAAGTCATCTCGTCGGCTATCAGTTTGTTCATTCCACCGATGACCACATTGTCTGGTGATTTCATTCCTTGGTACTGATCCAATGTACAACCATTAATCTTTAATATCTCCTCAATAAGCGATAGCGCAACCTGCTTCTTTTGATCATCACTCAACTGAAGTTCTGCACCAAGTCAAATAACATATACAATTAGTTTGTCAAAACGCAACAAAGTATAAAATTTGCAAGGAATAATTTACAATAATGCTACTTCGATTACATTGGCTGTTGTATTTATTCTGCATCAACACAAGCACATCATCACTTAAATACATCCATGTTTTATCCCACACGTGATCGGGCCTTGCCACACTGTTAGACATAAGTAGCATAGGAAATAAATGTCGAAGATAGTAGCCAGATCCCCAGAAGTAGGACTCTTTTATTCCATCAATATACTCGGTGATGCGGAGCCTTTCTGTTGATTCGCACTAAGGTCGTGCACGCATGGGACTTCTTCTATCTTGCTTGCAAATTGTTTGGGGTATACAATCTTCTTCTTCACTTCTTGGGGCTCATATGTTAAGTACCTGTGCACTTGGAGTANGTGAGTCTACTTATACCCGTCTTGCCAAAGTTGTCAAGACGGACTTAGACTTTACTTGTTGGGAAATCTATTCCAAGTATAAGAGTGGAGGAATTGGAGCTTACTTAAGAGCTCTCTTCAATATTCAATATCACTTGTCCCATAAATGAGGCTAGGTGAGCCTATTTATAGAGGTAGGAATGTAATAGGTGGCTTGGATGATCGCCAAGTGTCCGTCTCAGATTAAGCTAAGCTAAAAGACAAGGTCCATGGGCTTTTATTGGGATTTTAGTCCAATAAGCATGGACCCAATCCTTTAATAATCCCATCAAGAGGCTCAATTACTCGGATGGCCCACTATCACGGGGCTCGTGTGCACTACGTCATCAGAAATGTGTCTTCTAGCAGACCTATAGACTCTGGCTCGTGGTGTGGGAGTCGTTTAACTCCATCCGTAACGTTACACGAGTCCCACACTCGTGTGTTATCCTTCCATCTCCTCTGTTGGATTCCCGGTTGGCCCTTTGTAACACGGGTCCCATACTCGTTAAGCCTTGGTGCTGGGGGAGGGGGGGCGGGGCTCAGTATCTTATGCTCTTTGTCCATCTTTGGACGACTTAAGTCTACACGTGGGCCAGGTGGCGCATTGGGATGTGGGCTGTGGCTCTATAAATAGAGGAGTCCCGGCTCATTATCAATCTTTACTTCCTCTCTCTAGCTTATATTTTTCTCTCTAAAATTCGAGCCCACGACCGTGAGCGAAGATCCAACGAGCCAGGAATCTGCAATCTTCAAGTTCACGACTTGCAGCTAGTCTCCACGACCACCAGCTTTTGATCAAAAAGTAAGTTTCTTCCAGCTTTTGCTATTTCCTTGTATGATTATGTGTTTATATTACTTCACGAGAGTGAGGGTCGGGTATGTTATAATTCCACGGCTCTCGGACATCAAAACTCCTTCCTCATCCATTATTTCTTACCGTGTAGAATGTCCGAGACTAGGTCCGATTCCCAGAACCAATCGGAAGGTGTTGGATACTGCGGCGATAACTCCGAGGGCTACTCTTCCAGCGACGACTCATGACCGCAGAGATCGGGGAAGGCTCCCATGCCAAAGACCGGTGGGGGCAAAGGCTTGATGGGGCTCGGGCTCTTCGAGTCCTCTCAAGTTGCGCTCCAGAACATGCCAATAACTTGGCTAAAGGATTTGGAGGATCTCTCGTGGAACGACCATCGGCGCTACCGCTACTACAAGGCTTGAATCGCCACTCTGGGTAGGAACTATCGCGCACTACCCTTTGATTTTCCTTCTTTTGATTTACCCATTTATGCCGTGGGTCGTGCGCCTGTGCCACAACCTCCTTCTCCGCCCCCGCCTGACCCAAATCGTCCTTTCACAGTTACATCCTCAGGGAACCACGTCCGTTTCGCCAACGGGGAGATGATGGATGTCATCAATCCAAAGTCCCTTCTCATTGATGATGCGTCGCCAAGTCGTCTTCATCAACGGGACAATGAGTTGCAGAAATCATTTCTTCAACTCCTCTTCCCGATTCTCTTCGTCCTCTCTTCCCAAAATACCTTAAAATCTTCTCCATTTGCTCCGTTCTTCGTATCAAATCGAAGCCCATTCCACAAGGAACTTGGATTCGTCTTCAATTGCTTCAATCACCAGCTCATTCTTTCAAAGTCAAAGGTACCAACCTATAGCCCTAACTTAAATAAATTGGGGATTTTCTTTATTTTTATTTATTTTGAGCAATTGTATGTTAAAATGTATTCATATATGCGTAATGTAGTTTATATTGAATACTTTGGGGATGAATTGGGGATTTCATTTGAGTATGAATTTGGGTATTATTGGGACTTAATTTGGGGGTTATTGGGACTGGACTGTTTTGTATGATTTGGAAGAATTAGGGTTTACCATTTTATTTGTCTGTTTTGTATGATTTGGGAGAACTTGGGTGTTATTGGGATTGAATTACGGAGAATTGTATGTATGTTTAGAATTGTGTTTATGTTTTTGTAATAAATTGGAGTTATAGTGTAGGATTTAAGACTGAATTGGTATTGAATTGGGGCTGAAAATAAGTTGTTTTTGGACTTAAAATACATTCTTTGGACTAATAATGGACTGAAATACATGTATACTAGTTATAAGTAGTAGTAGTAGTAGTGGTAGTGGTAGTGGTAGTGTAGTAGTAGTAGTAGTGGTAGTGGTAGTGGTAGTGGTGGTGGTAGTGGTAGTAGTGGTAGTAGTAGTAGTGGTAGTAGTGGTAGCAGTAGTCGTGGTAGTGGTAGTAGTAGTCGTGGTAGTAGTAGTAGTGGTAGTGGTAGTAGTAGTGGTAGTAGTAGTAGTAGTAGTAGTAGTAGTCGTAGTGGTAGTGGTAGTAGTAGTGGTAGTAGTAGTAGTAGTGGTAGTATAGTAGTGGTAGTGGTAGTGGTAGTGGTAGTAGTGGTAGTGGTAGTCGTAGTGGTGGTAGTCGTAGTGGTGGTAGTAGTAATGGTGGTAGTAGTAGTAGTGGTGGTAGTAGTAGTAGTAGTAGTAGTAGTAGTAGTAGTAGTGGTAGTGGTAGTGGTAGTGGTAGTAGTAGTGGTGGTAGTAGTAGTAGTAGTAGTGGTAGTAGTAGTAGTGTAGTAGTTGTAGTGGTAGTGTAGCAGCAGCAGCAGCAACAACAGGAGGAGGAGGAGCAGCAGCAATAGCAGCAGTAGTAGCAGTAGTAGCAGTAGCAGCAGCAGCAGTAGTAGTAGTAGTAGTAGTAGTAGTAGTAGTAGGAGTAGTAGTAGGAGTAGTAGGAGTAGGAGTAGTAGGAGTAGCAGGAGTAGTAGCAGTAGCAGCAGCAGCAGAAGCAGAAGCAGCAGCAGCAGCATCAGTAGTAGGAGTAGCAGGAGGAGTAGCAGTAGTAGTAGTAGCAGTAGCAGTAGTAGTAGTAGCAGTAGTAGTAGCAGTAGCAGTAGCAGTTGCAGGAGCACCCGGTATCAATTAGGACCTTAGTGACGGTGAAGGCCGCAATGTCAATTGTGACCACTAAGGGTAAATCGGGGTCGATAACTTCTCCACCCCCCGCAAAAGGGGCTGGGATCTCGCTCTCATCAAAGGATATCTTGCTGGTTCCCTCGGGAATGTTGGGGCCATAAGCCTTGTCCATGCACAAGATGTGATGTGCGGTCCTTTCGCAGGCTTTTCTAGTGCAACCACCAGCTAGTCCTCCCCAAATAGTGTTGATATGGCCGCGATATGGAATGTTGTGGAAATTTTTGGGATCCAACCCTTCTGCTATCTCCTCACGCTCCTCGAGTTGTGCGAGCTGATGCTGCACTTGAGCGCTTGGCCCCCCAACTGGTGGTGGAGGCAAATGGGCTTGAACGTCTGTTGGGGCAACCTTTTCAACGTGCTCTAAGAGTTTGCCATTTTTCACGTTCTTCTCAATTTCATTCTTCAAGTTGGAGCAAGAGTTGTTATCGTGGCCCTTACTCCTATGGAAGTTGGAAACTTCTTAGTGTTGGGATTGATGCGATCTTGTGGGATCTTGGATGGGTACTGGATGGGCATGTTGCAGCTCTGCATGATCGAGAGGAACTCGGACCTTGGTTTGTTCAATTTTGTGAACTCTGAGAACCCCGGAGGCCTAGAAATCCCGTCATACTTAGGCTTGGGCCTAGGAGGCTCAACCTTTGGTGTGGGGGAGGGGGGGAGGGGGTTCTCTATCTTGACCACAGCCCCGACCCGGATGGGGGTGAACCTCTTGAATTCTTCCAAGTCCACGAATCTATCACAGATATCCTCGAACTCCTTCTCGGACTTGGGTTGTGCCGTGGCTATGAGATCTGCAACTTGGCGACTGTGGAGGTTTCCATAGAGAATCTCCACCCTCTTTCCAATAGTATGATTCTCGACTTGTTCTGCAATCTTGCAAAACCTCCCAAGGAAATCCCTAAGACTTTCATTTGGGCCATGGATAGTGTCGGTGAGAAGGCTGAGGGATTTCTTCTTTCGCTTCATCCGAGAGAACTTCTCCACAAAGAGCTTACAAGCTTGATCATAAGACTTGATGCTCCCACTTGGCAACTTGATCCACCACTCCATTGCATCATCAAACAAGGTAGTGGGGAAAGTTAATGCCAAGACATTCTTGTTGTGCCCATAGATGCCCATCTTACTCTGATATCTCATAATATGGCTCTCAGGACAACTCTTTCCAAAGTATGACTCCAAGGGAGGGATAGTCTTCTCAATTCTTGCAGATTGGATTTCGAGCGAGAGTGGATTTGGAGTATTGAAGATCTCCTTCTAATGCACTTGCACTATCTTAGAGAGCACCTCGACTTGATCTTTCAAATCCTTTTGTTGGGCACAGATTTCCTCTTTGGTGAGTTTCTTTCCCGTAGCGGGATCAATGAACAATCCGGGCATCTCTTCCATGATTCTGAGAGCCTCATTTTCTGTTACTGGGGCGGCCACGGGAGCCGGGGTCATGACTGGTGTCTGGACTGGGGGCACGGTGGAGACAGGGACCACATCTTGTGGCGTGCCTTGGGGCGAACCCTGGTTCTCGTGATTCACGTTCAGAGTCTCATGGACATTAGATCTGTTGTTTCTCTGAACGTTGAGTCGGATCCTCAAATCACTTCCCAGCCTCTCCGTCACTGGGCGCCTGTTGGCCAAGTATTCGACCCTCGCGGACTGCCCTCGACTATTGACCTCGTGGTCCTCGTGATGGTTCGAACTCATTCCTCTGGACCTAGTTTCCGTGATATCCACCACGTCTCTAGTCCTCGTGTTATCATGCCTCTGTCTCTGGGGCGGGTGATTGGAGGTTCTGGCAGGCCTCTTCCAGCTATTGAGCAAGTCCAAGAAGTACAAGAGCTGCTCGTCGTTCATCCTTGGAGGGAGACGATTCAAATCGACATCCGTCCCATCATTGAGTACCACGGCCCTCGGCGGTCATGGGTTTTGCTGTCTTAGTCTGGAGTCTACTACTCGTAGCTCTAGGGCTTCACGCTCGCGCTGCAACTCTATCTGGCGCTCGCGAAGTCTAAGAGTAAGGCGCTCTGCCGTAGTTTCTCTGTCTCGATCAGAATGGCGACTGGTTTCCCGGCTAGAATGGCGATCGGATGTGGCTCGTGACGTGGTCCTTGCACGGGACTCATATATGTTCTGCGACTCCCCGCTATGCTCTGTGGCTCGCGAGTGTGATGCTCGTGAGGGGCTGGGTCCCGGAGTCGGATCTCTTGGATTTTCTGCATCAATGTTAGTTGCAGGCTGACTTTCCATGTTACTCGTGTTGGCGCCCTGGCTTTGGGCCTTCTGTGCCGCAGCCTTGGGTATGCGCTTAGGTGGCATCACGAGTACGGTAGTAGGTAGAGATTTTTAGAGAATCTGCCCCACGGTGGGCGCCAATGATGCGGAGCCTTTCTGTTGATTCGCACTAAGGTCGTGCACGCTTGGGACTTCTTCTATCTTGCCTGCGAATTGCTTGGGGTATACAATCTTCTTCTTCACTTCTTGGGGCTCATATGTTAAGTACCTACGCACTTGGAGTAGGGGGGTGGGTGAGTCTACTTATACCCGTCTTGCCAAAGTTGTCAAGACGGACTTAGACTTTACTTGTTGGGAAATCTATCCCAAGTATAAGAGTGGAGGAATTGGAGCTTACTTGAGAGCTCTATTCAATATTCAATATCTTTTGTCTCATAAATGAGGCTAGGTGAGCCTATTTATAGAGGTAGGAATGTACTAGGTGGCTTGGATGATCACCAAGTGTCCGTCTCAGATTAAGCTAAGCTAAAAGACAAGGTCCATGGGATTTTATTGTGCTTTTAGTCCAATAAGCATGGACCCAATCCTTTAACAAGCCCATCAAGAGGCTCAATTACCCGGATGGCCCACTATCACGGGGCTCGTGTGCACTACGCCATCAGAAGTGTCTCTTCTAGCAGACCTCTAGACTCTGGCTCATGGTGTGGGAGTCGTGTAACTCCATCCGTAACGTTACACGAGTCCCACACTCGTGTGTTATCCTTCCATCTCCTCTGCTTGATTCCCGGTTGGCCCTTTGTAACACGGGTCCCATACTCGTGAAGCCTTGGTGCTGGGGGGTGGGGCTCAGCATCTTATGCTCTTTGTCCATTATATCTTTGGACGACTTAAGGCTACACGACCTTAGTCTTTATCTTGTAGAGCGCCCTCTAATTCGTCTGTTGATATTTATACACCATCACTCAGTGTCATCATCGAGTAGACCTAGGGCATAACATGCACCCCGATATGTATCGTACACAACGCCATTAACCGTCCTCAAATCTGCGAAGCAAGTCGCACCTTTAATGTGATTCAACATTATTCTAAGGTGATAAAGTGGACCTGAGCCAGGTGGAACATGATATAATCTGCCAATCTTTCTTGTCTTCTGACTCCTTTCCTTCCATCTACGTGTGGGCACATCATAAACACAAAATTCCGGAAACTGAGCATACGTCTTCTCCCGATACTTTGTGGGTGCTCTATTGTATTCCATCCACCCATGGAACTTAGAATGTGAAACTGTCTGTTTCTCTTGTAGATCAGGAACATAATCACCATCTCTGAAACACATAGTCTGCTCTCCGTCAAGATGAAATGGCAAACGCTCAACTGGCGGATCTCGATAGTGAATCCCAAACCCTAATAGTCTCCACACAGCCTCACATGCAGAAATATAACGGCAATTGAGATAATCTTGCACCTCATTATCAATGGTGAGAGTAGCACCACACCTATCCACACCCTTGTTGACATACTTGAACAAATACTTGATGGAATTTGTTGAGCTACATCTCTCGACATTAATATGAGCTTGATACTTCATCAACATGTAAGCATTGTATGGAACAATGAACCTATAAGTACATGGGATGGAACATTAGTGTGGTCAAGAAAAAAAGTATAAAATATATCGATATCGTGCAAACAGAAAATTGAATTACAAAGATTTATGGACATCATGGTGTGGCATTACCTATTGTCGACGGAAACACCATTCATATCAATTGTCGCACCAGTATCCCGTCGCATGTAAACTGGATCCCATTTTCGTCTAAAGTCGCCCGGCCAGTGAAAGCCTTTGGAAAATTCTTTGTACATATTTTCTTATCCCAATCCATGCACGGGGAAGACTGGTTCAGCACTCCTATGGACCATGAACCATGTACTCCGACACAGCTTTGTACAACTCTGGATTTAGGTCCTTGTCTGGTATCTCAGCACTAATGACTTCATCAATATATGTGGCATCTAAGGATTTATCATTTCCATCAAGCCATAGTAGAATATGGGCATAAGGTAGCCCACGCTTCTGAAACTCTACGGTGTAGTAACTGAAAACAAAGTTTAACAATATCAAATTTTATGTACTCACCCTATATAAAGAATATATAACTCATGAAAATGAATATATTGCGTGCAAATATAATAAATAAGAGATGATGTATTCTCCGAATATTTTTTCAATCTTCAAATCTTTAATAAGTTGATCCAATTTCATTTTGAAAACCCTACATAATATGCCAGGCTTGTCCTCCGATCGAAGACCCTTTCAATGGACGAATCGTGTTATCTCTGGCCATGTAGGATTACACGTGAACGTAATGAACAACTCAGGGTATTTAATGTGCCTGCATAAAGCCATGGTGTCCTGGAAGTTTTGCACCGTGTATCTAGGGCCACCTATGAAGGACGAAGGGAGGATTAATCGTCTCCCAATACCGACAGCCTGGTCTTCGGGATCAATATCTCTTCGTCTGATCGCATCCTCGATGGCCTTGTATTTATCTGCCCTTAGAACATTATGAGTTCTTGTTATCCATGATAGTCGCTGAGACTCCATAGCCATGTAACCATCAACCAGAAATTGTTGATACAATTTTCTACTCATGACAATGGTATCTGCCTCGTCAACGCGATCAAACATCCCGTAGCATATGAATTCCTTGATGCTTGTGTACTTTCATTTTTTATTGGTATCCCGATCATTGTGATGTATCTCAGTATGGTATCCATCCTCACCATACACAAACAACAAAGGATGTTGCAACGGAAGATAAGTTGGATGCAATTCAGAGATCCGTTGCAATTTTCCACTCTTCTCTTCAATTATATTATCACAGGGATCAAGTTCTAACTCATTAGTACCTGTAATACAAATTACAAAAATTCTAATTAGATAATACCTCCGAATAAGTCATATGTTTTGTCACAAATGGTGGGACTATTGTGACAAATATGTGCCTCGTCGCAAAGTTGCGGTCGCTAATTTTTGTTTCTCGACTACCCACTAATTTTTTGTAAACATTTGATTTATTAATTATTTAGTTCCACTTTATAATAATAAGGGCCAATTTTTTTTTCCATCCAAACTTTTAGTGGAATTTGGAATTTCCCCCCAAACCAAACAAAAATTCTAAAATCCCCCCAAACCTTTCAAA
>JAQRGC011985680.1:0-10489 GCA_028659135.1 Plantago lanceolata
CTTGTCGTCGCCGCCGGCTCCTGTAGCTAGGGTGGGATTGTTTTTCTTTTTGTGTGTCAGAGTTTGTGGCTTTTCAGAAGTTAGGTCGCCTAAAGAGATCGAACGGCTCAGATACCAAATGATGAATACCTGAATCTGAATAGCATTAGGATTGCTAAACAAACCCAAGATCCAACGAAACCCCTCATATTCACATCAAGTAAGAAAGAATACATAAAAAATCGACACATAAACCACTAAGGCCAATCTATAAGATAGCTATAACCGGGCGTGGGTTGAGGTCTAGGACCTCGGTGTGTCTCCTAACACGATCACGTATTAGGCGGCAGATCGGACCTCCGACCCTCTCTTCCATCGACGGTGGTGGTGGAACTATCTCCCCGGTTCCTCCTAACGGTATAATGATGTCCTATCTCCCCGGAACCGCAATGGTGTATTAATGTCCTACTAACCCGGGATCGCCATAAGCTGAATGATCACATTCGACTCACAACTCTTTTGTCTATGACTTTCATATATTATTCGATGATAAAAATAATGAAGAGTTATTACAAGTATTTATGGCCTTGCAAGACTTAGTGGGCAACAAAAGTAAACAGGCTTAGACTACTAACTAGTGGTCTAAGCCCGCGTAGGAGAATTTTCTAGAGATCCAACCCTAACCCTAACCTAATAGCTAAGTCGTCGCCTAATTAACTAAATAACAATAATAATAAATAACAATAAATAAATAAAAGAGATGGCTAGAACTCGGGTTCCATCAGTTTGATACAAAATAAGGTGGAAGCATAAAGAATAAACGCTAATCTAACACGTAGAATTAGCCAAAAGAACGATAAACTCGATAGAATCCACTATCAAGGAGTACAAAGACTCAAAACATGGTGTAAACCACATACATAATGTCAATAATCAAATTATTAAAAGCTACATACTAATGACTAAGACTCGAAGTATAAATAACAATACGAAACCCTAGTGGGCTTGGACACCTAATTAGCTAATAGACTGAAAATAAGCCCATAAATGGCGTAAACTACTCGAATCCGTTCCGTCTTCTGACTCTTGTGTGGCCTCTCAACCCATACGGTATCAGAGTTGGGGTTCTTTCAGTTATTTTATGATCAATATGAGGAATAATGAAGCAATCTAACTATTAATTTAGATAGTGTTCGCAAATTAATGTTTATTAATTCCGTATTGCATAGCTAGGAATTGAAAGACGAAAGACGTTCGGATGAAGCAAATGGATTGCAAATATGATGAAGTACTATATCATAGTTTGGCGGATAAAAATACAAACTTGTTGAATAATTTGTACATTGAAGGTTTGTCCTCTCCTTTACATAAAACAGGAGAGCTCAATCCAATCCCTAGCTACAATTGAAAGTTGAAACTTTTGACTAGATACTAACTATGCTCTTCAGGATCATGACATTGGGTGCATCCTTGAAGTGAGCTCGACCAAAGCGTTCTCACTGCACGGTATTGTTAGGCCCCCAACAGGATGATCAAAACCGAACTCTTCTTCAGCCAGGTGCAACAAATCTTGGAATGAAGGATGATTCAGGTATGATACCGGTACAACATGCCTCAGTCTCTGAACTTCTCCAACGCAAACTACGAGATGGCCTTTAGGAACATCAGATTGATTCTTATTGAGAACAAATTGTAGCTTGTAGAACTGTTTGGCGTTTGAGATCAAGGATCGGAAGCGAATAGCCATTTTTTCTCGGCTGGTTTGTTTTGTTTGGCTTAAGAATGCTGTTTCTTTTTGCAGCTGTGATGATTAAGGGATTTGGTGTATGTTTGTAATGGAAAATGTTGAGGCTTGGATGAGATGTTTATACTTGTAAGTTACGTATATATATATATATACTGTATCTATAGACTTGGAAAGACGTCTGTATATACATATTTTATAAAGGATAACATGGCTCTGGACTAGTCGCCACTGAAATTGATCAATTAAAGAACTCCCATATTCATATGGGTCATGACTCATGAGAACTTCAAGGCACCTGCACTTGAAGTCTGTTAATATCAAGTTATAAAGAGAGAGAGATTACTTGATTTGGTTGATGATTTTGATTCTTAATTGGATTTTCTTTTCGATTTCTATTGATATCCTCTTTTAACAATTGATTCAGCACTGTTAGATGGTGACTTCCAGCAGCGTTTTTCTTTTACATTTAGAAGGCTCGTACCCAAAATCTTTCTTTATTGAACTCTAAAACTCATGGCACTTGAGTTAAAATAAGTAATTAATTAATCATTAGTACCTTAATGACTATTAGAAGCCAATTCAAGATGTGCGGAGTTAGTTGAACATGTGAATTTTGCTGCTACTTTCTGATGAATTTATTATGATATTCAATTATTGGTTTCAACTTTCACTCAATCATTCATGCACCCACCATACAACATATTCACACCTTATTTCATTTCCTCTGCAATATTTATCTTTAAAATATGTAAGATATTGAGTACCTGTATAAGTGTATAATGATCAACTGTAGTAAAAAAAGGATTCACACCCACGGTATTGTTTAACTCCCACATGTTCTGCTTTGAATGACCTCATGAAGTTGTGAATGTAAAAAAAGGATTCAAACTTCTTATACTCCTCAAGAATTCATGTGGTTCGAAATGGACCCGAGTGTATTAAGGCGAATCTGATACTTTTTTTAATATTAAGTCTGATGGACTATAATTCGATCCGGTCCAAATCCGTTAATAATAGAATGAATTCACATGTATCCAATCCGATTCATTCTGAATATATGCAGGTCTAAGATTATGTCTTGATTTGATCGGTGTTAGATAAAAGGTGTATAATTGAGGATGAATTAACTCAATTTACTTGGATGACTGTGATCAACGGCCCAGAACAAAACTGGCAATTTCAATGGTCCAGATTAAATCTGGAGATGGAATCGGAAAAAAGTTTGAAGGTCAGTGAGGTTGTTCTGAGTCGACTAAATTCAACAGTTTCGCTTCACTGTTCCATACAAAGTCTTAGGGGTTCCATCTGTTGATCGTTACTAAAAAAAAAACAATGCTAGAGAGAGAAAGAAGGGAGAGAGAGAGGTGGGTGAGGGAGGGAAAAAGGCCCCACATGGGCCCCATGAACCTGCCTCCCCTTGAACAGAGAAGGGGTTTCTCCGGCCAGCGACATGTTCCAGAATGGGTGCGGAGGACTAATCTTTCCTCTATTCCGATCTACATCTCAAATTACCCAACACATTGGACTGGAAAGGAGGTGAAGAAGATGGTTGAGAAATTTGGGAAAGTTAGGGATGTAATTGCTCCCTCAAGGTTGAACAAAAGTGGCAAAAGGTTTGCAATTGTAAAGGTTTCTAGGGAAGAGAATGTCGATCTAATAGTGGGCAGGCTCAAGGAGCATTGGGAGGAAAATTTTTTCAAAATCTTGGCGAATGTTGCTAGATTCGGTTTCCCGGGCAACGCTCGTGCTGCTAAGGGTGCGGTGGTTCAACGGGAGTTTAGGAGGGGGCCGACTAGTGCGGCTCACATGGGCAACGCTGGTCCCGTTGGGCAGGGGTTGGTACACAGAGTGCCCCAAAATCCGGCTGCTGTGCCTCTTGACAAGTCAATGCCGGTCACTGAAGCCGCCGGTGCTCCGTCTACGGTCAACTCTACCCCTGCCACTACCTTGCCAGGTAATTCTTGGGCTTGCTATAGTTTAATTGCTAGTCTCGCTCAAAACTCGGATTGCGATGATCTGAAATTGAGACTGAATTCCCTTGGGTATGAGGTTTTGAGAGTGAGCCGGTTTTCCTTACGAGAGGCAGTGATCGTTCCTTCTTCTACCTTGGAAAGTGAGAGTATTTTGAACCAAACTAAGGGCTCTCTTGAAGGTGTTGTGGTTGAGCTATCTTTGTGGAATGAACGTTTCAAAAATGTGAGGCGTGGGGTTTGGTTGAATGTTTACGGGGTGCCGTTGCACCTTTGGGACGAACAAGTTTTTAGGTCGGTGGGTGGTAGATTAGGGACAGTGCTTAAGGTTGGTGACGAGGTCACAAAAAATGTTCAATACGATAAGGGAAGCATTTTTATTGAGACGCCTTTATTCGAATGCATTAGAAGACAAATGGAGGTATTTGTGAAGGGTAGGAGAATTGAGGTTTGGATTATTGAGGAGTGTATGGACCGTGAAATTTGTTGGGACGTTCTCAAGACCGTTTTAGCAAAGGAACGACTTATTGTTCGGGATAGTGAGGAGGATTCGGGTTCGGAGGATGATGTTGCTTCTAGTGGTACGAATAGCGAATCTGACATGGATTCTCCATGGGAGTTGGACGAAAACTCATTGGAGCATCTTCGTCCGACTGTTGCCGTTTCACCCCCTACGCAGGCTGGCCCTGCTTGTGCCACCGAGCCGGTTTCTGGAAGCACTCAAGTGCTCCCTGCGGACGGTTGTCCTCCTCTGCAACCTGTAGTTGTTACTGAAGTTGCACAAGCTGGTATCAGTGGAAATCAGTTGTTGATTGAGCCGGTTGTTGCTTCTGTGGGTTCTGCCGACCGTCCAGCGTTTCGGAACTCGCCGCCTTTCACTTCCCCGGGCCTTGGGTTGTCGGTAATCATACCTGGTGAGTGTGGGGCTGATCGACCCAACGGGGCTGTTCAGTTGGGTTCTTATGCTGCCGCACTGTTGCGTGAGCACGGTTTGACGGAGCCCTCAGTCTCTGTCTCTCCTATTGCGCCGTTAGCTAGCCCGTCGGTGATTGAGTCTCCTGTTAAGGCGGCTGCTTTTTTGAGTGGTAGTGACAAACAGCCTTGTGATTTTGATGATTCCATTGAAGTCATTAAAGAGACACCTGAGGAGTTGATTGGGGTGGGTGTGGAATTAATTGTTGATGAATTAAATGTGGCTGAAGTAGCTAACGTGGAGCAGGGTATTAATGAGGGAGCTTTAGTTTCGTTGGAGATATGTAGCCCGACAGTGGAGGAGGCTTTGAACTCGGATCCTTTTATTTTGGGTCCGATCATTGACAAAGTCATGGCTAGACCCCCTTTGTCTCGTCGCAAGCCCCCTTTGGCCCCTTCTTCTAGCTCCTCGCGTGCGGCGGCTTCCGCTTTTTTTAGCGACATGGAATCGGAGGTAGAAATATCTTCAAGTGATAGAGGTGCTTGGGGTAGTAGAGGAGGGAAGAAAAATAAAGGCGGTCGTAATAAGAACAAGAAAAAGAAGTCCTTGGCATCTAAAAATACTTCTCATTCCCCTACCCATAGCGGTTTTGTAGCCGGAAACCAAAGATTTTGGAAAAGGCAACAAGATAGTCTCTTGGAAGCTCAATGGGAAGCGGGTAGGGATCTCGGTTTCTTGGAGGAGAGTAATAAAGAAAGGGATGTGGAGCAACTTGGTGCTTGGGATTTTAGAGATGGGAGCAATAGGCCAAGGGAAGACAATGTTGTCAATGCGGATAATTAGTTATAACATTAGAGGTTTGGGGAGTGCCTTAAAGAAAAAGGAGATCCGTAGTTTGGTGACTAAGGAGAGACTAGATTTCTTATGTGTCCAAGAAACTAAACTTGAGGTGATGGATAGGAAGTTGGTTGTGAACTTGTGGGGAAACGAAGATGTTGATTGGGCTTATAGAAGAGCGATAGGTACTTCCGGGGGTCTTCTTTGTATGTGGAATAAAAAGGTTTTTGAAAGCTTGTCTTGTTGGGGCGAAGACGGGGCTCTAGGCGTAGTTGGTAAGTGGGAGGGCTCTCTTGTTGTGATTGTAAATGTGTATGGACCTCGTTTGGCTAGTGACCGGGTTGTCCTTTGGAGGATTTTGGAGGTTAAGTTAAAGTCTTCATCAACCGACTTATGGTGTGTTTGTGGGGATTTCAATGTAATTCGTCATTCCGGGGAGCGTAAAGGAATTGGGGAGGTGAGAGGGGAAAGGGACTCACTTGATTTCAACAAGTTCATTTTTGAATGTGACCTAATTGATCCTCCTTTGGGGAAAAGGAAGTATACTTGGTATAGACCAAATGGATCTTGTTGTAGTCGTCTTGACCGTTTCTTACTATCTAGTGCTTGGGTGGAAAGGTGGGGAAAACCTTCCGTGATCGGGTTGAAAAGAAGTGTATCCGACCATGTTGCAATCCGACTTTCCATTGATTTTAGAGATTGGGGACCTCGCCCTTTCAAGTTCCTTGGAGGTTGGCTAAAACAAAAAGGCTTTGGAGAGCTTGTTGAGAAGGAATGGAATGAGATGAACGTGCAAGGTTGGGGAAGTTATGTCATCATGGAGAAACTTAGAAGACTAAAGTTGAAACTCAAAGAGTGGCACCACTCCAATTTCAATGGCTTGGGTCTTCAAATCGAAGGGGTTCTCGAGAACTTAGTTTTACTTGACTCTAAAATGGAGAGTGCCACACTTTCGGTGGAGGAGGCTATTGAGCGCCATACACTCCAAGATAAGCTTGTTGATTTGAAATCCCTTGAGTGTAACATCTCTTTTCAACAATCTAGATCGAAATGGGTTAAGGAAGGGGATGCCAATACTAGCTTCTTTCATTCTTGCATCAAGAAGAGAGGAGCACTCAATGAGTTGAAAGGACTTAGTGTGGATGGGGTTTGGATGGAGGAAGTCAATGTGGTCAAGGAAAAGGTGGTCTCCCATTTTGAAAGTCTCTACGCGGTTCCACCTTCGTTGAGGCTCAATACTAGAGGAATCACGGGGGCAAAACTTGAGGTGGAGAAGAGTTTATGGCTTGAGCGTTGCTTTGAGGAGGATGAGGTGAAGAGGGCGGTTTGGGATTGTGGTCTTGATAAGAGCCCGGGTCCGGATGGGTATAACTTTCACTTCTTTAGGAGGTTTTGGGAGCTTCTCAAGAAGGACATTATTCGTGTGTGCAACGAATTTCACTCCAATGGCAAATTCTCTAGAGGATTCAACAACTCTTTCATCTCCTTGATTCCCAAGAAACTAAATCCTTTGAGTCTTGGTGAGTTTAGACCCATCTCTTTGATCAATGGGGTCTACAAGATTGTGGCCAAGATCCTTGCTAATCGTCTCTCCCAAGTGATTGAAGTAGTGATCTCTCCCAACCAATCGGCTTTCGTTGGGGAGAGAAATATTCTTGATGGTATCCTTATTGCAAACGAAGTGGTGTCCGAGGCTAAAAAGAAAAAGAAAGAGTTGTTCTTGTTCAAAGTCGACTTTGAAAAAGCTTATGATACCGTAAGTTGGGAGTTCCTTGATGAAATGCTAGCTTTAACCGGGTTCGGGGTAAAATGGAGAAGTTGGATGAAGGAGTGTGTGTCTTCCGCGTGGATCTCGGTTCTTGTAAACGGTTGCCCGACTAGAGAGTTCAAGCCTTTTAGAGGTTTAAGACAAGGTGATCCACTCTCACCTTTCCTTTATCTTATTGTGGCGGAAGGTCTTAGTAGAATGGTGTCCAAAGCTTGTGCTTCTAAGGTGTTTAAGCCGGTTAGAGTGGGGAAGAAGTGTGTGGAGATTTCCCACTTACAATTCGCCGATGACACCATCTTTTTCGGGGAAGCTTGCAATGTGAACATCATTACTTTGAAGAGTATCCTTAGATGCTTCGAACTCTTCTCGGGTCTTAAGATTAACTTCAAGAAGAGTAGTCTCATGGGAGTGGGTGTGAGGAAGCCTATCTTACTTGAGTGGGCAAAGTTCTTGAATTGTGAATTAGGGGAGCTTCCTTTCACGTATTTGGGTCTCCCGGTCGGAGCCTCTCCTTGTAGAAAAGAGACTTGGAGTGGTGTTATTCACAAATTGAATTCAAGGCTTGGGTTATGGGAAAACCGCCATCTCTCCTTTGGAGGAAGGATCATCCTCCTCAACTCCGTGCTTGCTTCTTTGCCTATCTACTACCTCTCCTTCTTTTTGGCACCCGTGTGTGTATCGAATGAATTGAAAAGGATTCAAAGGAGGTTTCTTTGGGGTGTCAATTCGGATAGTGGTAAATCCAAAATTCCTTGGGTTAGTTGGGAAGTGGTGTGCTCCCCAAAGGAGGAGGGGGGACTAGGGGTGAGAGACATTAAGGCTTTTAATCTTGCTCTAGTTGGAAAGTGGGCTTGGAGGCTTTGCTTGGGTGGGAACTCTCTTTGGATAAAGGTGCTTGATTCCAAGTATGGTGGTTTTGTAGAGAACGTTCAATTTTTTAGTAGGGTGAATCGAGGGAAGGTTTGTTGGTCCGCTTGGTGGAAAGAGCTCATTAAAAAGGTGGGAAGTCAAGATGTGTTCTTGAAAAATATTAAGAGGAGTCTTGGGGTCGGAACCACCATCGACTTTTGGGAAGATTCTTGGTTGACCAATGGACGAACTTTAAAGGAGGATTTCCCTCGACTTTTTGGCTTGGAGAATGAAAAGGATTGTAGTGTTGCGGACCGACTAAGTGATACTCTAAGTGGTCCGGGATTCTCATGGAATTGGAGAAGGGAACTTTTCTCTTGGGAGCATGATCTTGTCTTGCAACTCGAAAGAGCGATCGGCTTGGTTCGGTGTAAAGCACTAGTCGAAGATGGATGGATTTGGTTGGGAGACTCTCTCGGTCCTTATACCACCAAAGAGGGTTATCTTGTCTTCAAAACATCAACGGTGCTCCCGGAGAACACATTTGAGGAATGGTTGGAATTGGTGTGGGGAGGGATTGATCCGTTGAAGATTAAAGCGTTCTCTTGGAAACTCATTCTTGATAGAATACCAACAACCTCCAACCTCCGAAGGCGGAATATCTCGTTGGTCCAAAATGATATACTTTGCAAGGTTTGTGGGAACCATGAGGAGAGCTCTATTCATTTGGTGAAGGAGTGTAAATTATCGAAAGATGTTTGGAGGCTCGTGGAGCTTTGGATAGGTTTGAGAGCCAATGATAGAGGTGATGTTGGTGAAAATTTGAAAAGCTTTGTCGAAAGCCTTAGTGCCATCAAAAGGAAAATGGGGGCGGCTATTTGGCGAGGAGTGGTTTGGGAGATTTGGAAAAATAGGAACGCATGGAGATTCAAAGGGGAGGGGGCGACTTGTGAAATGATCGTCGACCGAGTCAAAGCTAATTCGTGGCTATGGTATGTTAATAAGGGCTTACGTGCACCTAATGAAAACTTCGGGTCTTGGATATGTAATTTCAACCGGTGTGTGCTTTGATTTTTGGTGAAGGAATCGGTTTTGTTGGGTTTTGTTGGGTAGTAGGCAGTGGGTAATTAAAAACAGAGTGGGTAGTAAATGAAACAGGGGAAGGCAGTGTGGCAGGGGAATTTAATGGCTCTCCCAGAAATTAAAGTATAATGGTCCGGTGGCATTTCAGTAATTTAAAGGTCTGGGAAGGTCATTTAATAGTTTAGTGGGGTAGAGGGGAATTACTCACTTCTGCTTTCACGTGAGATGGCTGGGAAGGGAGTAGAGGTTTAGGGGTATGGTGTCTTTAAGCATTGGGAGTAGTGGGCTTGGAGTTTAAGTTTCTGGGCCTCTCTAACACTTGGACTAGCTTTTGTGGGCTGCTCTTTTGCTTTTGGCCCATTCCGTTTATTTTTGGATGACAGGTTGCTGGACCGGGCAAGCCCAAAACTACTCCATTGGTGCCGGATTGTGAGTCGGTTTGATAGGTAAGGGACTCGGGTGGGGGCTTAGGTGTTGCACCTTCCCTCTCCGGGTTTTAATTCAAGTTAACTAACTTAGGGTTGGTTTATAAAATCTTGAAGGACTATTGGTCGACTTGGTTAGGGGGCTCGATCGGGGTCGGGTCTTAAACTTCCTTTCACAAGCTCTAACCGTTTTCGCTTATCTCTAGACCACACTTTCAATTTCTTGCTACTTGTAGATCGTCGAGCATGGGTGTAGAGTTAGGTGGGAACCGTTTAAGCCATTCCGCATTAACAAGGATGGGCCTTGGCGTTTGATGGACATAACGTGGTCCCCCCTAGAACGACTTACCTAATGCTCGATAATCGACATAGAGTGGAGGAGTGTGGCTTATGGGGTCATGTTGAACAACGGGTACTTTTTAGGCATTTGGGTCCGAAGTTGTTGGAGGTGTTCACGTCAAGGATTTGGGTGTTGGCTTGGAATAATCAAACTCTCTGGAGGTCATTGCTACTACTCGTTTCACATGGTTGGGATATCTTGGCAGCAAGTTTCCTTCTTTGTCTTATTGGTCTAGGCTCCCTTTTGTTTTCATTGTAAGGTTTGTTTTGGGATGGCAGGGGCTTTTATCGAGAATGGGCTTTCGTGAAAATGCTTGGGGTGAAAGCTGGCCCTCGGATTTTCTTGGAAGCGTGATTCTCATCCTAATTTTGGTCTAGAGTCCCTTTATTGGTACCGATTGTAAGAACTTTTGAGCATTTCTTATGCTCCCCTTTTATTATATATATAATTATTTGCCGATTCAAAAAAAAAATAATCTGTTGATCGTTACTGAATATTTACCCTCACTCAATTCCAGTTCCCATTTGCTAGTCTAGTCGATTAGAGATTTAGGGTTCATACATCAGACAGCGAGAATA
>JAQRGC011986205.1:0-11749 GCA_028659135.1 Plantago lanceolata
TTTTTTTTTTCTAGATAGTCGAGTCTTTCTACTAAATCCCTTCAATCAATTCCTTTCCAAAAGAAAGATAGGATCTTTGAAAACCAATGACCAAGAATTTCTTATTTTTGGGGTACATTGGCTACTAATCGGTGCCTTTCTGGCTAGGTAACAATGAACTAATCGAATGCAAGGGGAGAAAGTCTGCTATATATTTATATATATACGCAATCGATTGGAAATAGATTCAAGAAAGAGAGCCCATTCTTATAGGTCCCAATAATATATATATATAAAATAGAGTGAGACGCACACGGGTTCAAACTATGTAAATGATCTACTTCCATCGTTGCACTATCATTAGCAGTCTTTGCATCCGTTCCAAGCTCCCATTATTAACTCAATGTAGTACGCACTAGCAGCTAAAAAAGGGATAACTTTTAACTAGAATAAAAAAAGATATCTCCCAGAAAATTAGAACACGTTGGATTACCCAACCGCAAAAACTCCCTTTATTTATCTTTATGTTTCTTTTTTTACAATTAATAACGTCGTTTTCAAGCATTTGAGCTTGCTTTTATGATGAGTAGGCCCTTTTGTAGGCTTTCATCGAAAGAGGCCCCGCCCGATTTTCATTTGTAGGATGGTCCATATAGACTTGGGTCTTTGATTCGGGCCCGGCACCCCGTAGGCCAATGCGTATAAGCTTGAGCTGACTCAAGACGATTCACTACATGGACGTCACGAGTCTATTGGCATAGAATGTGGAATCTTTTCTACGAAAGCTGGTTGTACAAAGTTTTATTGCTTATAAAGCATAAATAAAGGCAGCTTTCTAAGTAGTAGTTTGTTATACAGGCAAGATTAGTTTGTTCATAAAGATAGCATGGTTAGAGTATAGTAGGCCAGTTATACAATTCGTATTGCTTCAAAGCAAGATTCCTCTACCACTCTATAAATGGAGGCTGTCTTCACTTCAAAAAAAAATTGATTAAGAGAAGATAGATGCAAAATAAAAGAAAGAAGTTTGCTAAAAAGAACTGGCTAGAACCATTCTAAACTAACTAGAACTAGTGGCTCACCCCTTTATATACGACTTACTTAACTAATCTTGGTTGTTGGTTACATCATTATTTTTCCACATAGACTCTGACAAGGGCCATCTGCTTGCTATTTTGGTTTCTTTTCTTATATATGGAATTTAAAGTCACAAGTTTATTAAGACATTTAGGTTTCATCCATTCGATCAATATTCGATACTTTATAAAAACAACAACTTTTGCATGATTATCAAAAACAATTATTTTTAATTAAAAAACTTTATTTTATCGAAGCTCTAAGAGACAACGCACAGGCGTGGATAAGATTCAGTAACTGCTCGACTAACCAAAATATTTACAATAGAAAAGAAAAAGAAAGGACTATGCAAGACAAGATCACCGCTCTTCCGAGCCAAATTAGAGTGAGAGTCGGAGTTCTAGTTATTGAGACGATATGGGCGTTGTGTCTCCAGAGTAGGTTTTGTTGTGTAAAGATTGAGGGAATGGTTACTCCTAGCATTATAGTTTATTTGATAACCTATAAACATCTTTACTGTATATTTCTCTTTGATCTTCTATTTCTGGAGCTGCCTAAATTAAAAAATTCTTTCAAAACCTCACCCTATTACATAGGAGATATTCCACTTTTTGGAAGTACTGGCCGGTGCATATAATCATAACTATGTAGAGTCTTCCGAGAGATAGATAAGTTCTGTTTCTCTAAGAAAGTTCAATAACCTAGACTACAGGTCTCGCCAATCGCAAATTTTTATTTAGGAAACTTCGATTTTTTAACCCTTTTGGTAGAACTAGATATGGTGAATGTCGATTAAAATCATAGAAGCAAAATGCTCACTTTCTGAGGGGAAGGCATCGATAGCAAGCCAGAGACAAGATACGACTTAGACTTCTTGCCTCCTTTCTTTTGGTTCATGTAAGAAAGTGAATTCTTTTTATTCTCTTATAGGAGGGGAACCCCTTGATTTCTTTTTTTGTTTTTAGCTTGGTAATGAAAACTTATTTCCATGTCTCAGGCTAAAGCCATTTGTGGTCCCTTTTCAACAAATCTTTAAGAGGTCTCCTCTTTTTTTTGTACCCAGGACGATCAAGGAAAAGAATGATTAGAGCTCCTTTACTTTAATAGGAATCCTGATAACACAGACTTTTATCCTCGTCCATGCATATACTTTCCCCTGTGAGGAAGAAAATTTCGTACTGGGCAAATGAAGAGAAAAATTTATAGAAACTCAGATGGCATCGTGGAATTAATTGGATTTCTTAAGCTAAGATAACTCGATTGATATGTACTCTGATATGAATATCAATAGATCAGGCTAATTACGTTACGAATCAAAGGATAAAGGGGGAAAAAGCTTTTAATTCGACTTGTTAATTAGTACTTTTGAGTTCTTCTCTTTGATATTACTCATGTGATCACTCAAATCGCTTTTGAGAAGCCGCTGTTAAGTTATAAGTTAGCTGACACTAATACCCCAGTTAAAAGGGGAATTGCTGATATTCCGGACTTACTCAGTTTTTTTATAGATAGCAATAAGTTTCGCCGTCATACTACCTGATTCAGGATGTTCTCTAGCTTAGACTTCTTTGGAAGTAGAAACCATGTTCATTCAGCACAGCTATGCTAATCTTCATCCATTCTTTTCTTACCCTCGCCCCATTTTCATTTTTTACAAGATATCTATTTGCTAGTTAAACGAGGACCCCAGCTAGGAATTTTAAAAAGGATATAACACTGAAATTACCATATGCTATGACTAAGCAATCAACTTACCAGCTCATACTATGAAAGATAGCATTGGTTGGTTTGTTAGGCTTTGTTCTCCCTTCGAAGACCATGGTGCAGCAATGACGATGATTACTAATTGCATGAATTTCTCCGAGCCAGCCTATGGCTTATGACTCACTTGCATTGGGTGCTATCGCCTTGGTACTTCTCTTTTCTTTTCATTTTTCTATTAGATGAGTCATAAACGGAAATCCTTCCTCTCCTTTCCCCTCTCTATATCGCTTAAGACAGCTAAGAGGTTTCGGTTTGACCTTAATGGGAAGAACTTGGAGCACTTAAGAAGGACCTTCCCATACCACTAAGAAGTCATCCCCTTTTTCAGACTCGTTTCGAGACGGATGAGCTCTTAGTAGCCTAACTCTTCCCAGCCATGGAAAAACCTGAGTCGATCTTGCATCCCCCTTCCTTTTGAAAGAAGTGAACTCCTTCTGATCCCCCACTTCCACGTAAGATTTATCTAATCCCCTCTAAAGTGCAAATAACGAACGAAGCCAAACCAAAGTTCTACTAACAATGACCAATGACTTATGATGGATTCTAGTCTACGCTTTATTTCAATATATATTGCTAAATCGTTACCGAGTAACTAAGCGGGATCCCTACCCTCAAACTAATTCTTGGATCTACGATACTGTCAGCCAAAAGCATCAACTTTTTTCTTTACTTTATTTTGAAATCACCGATGGAGGGCACATCTATCCTAAATTCATTCTAGTTTTAACCCATGTGGAGAGTCAAACTTTCCAATAAGTTGTCTCATTCTGGCGGGATAAAGAGTTTAATTTACTTTTTAGGGATCTAGTAGAAGTTCTCGAGTAGTCCAAGCCAGGCTTCATTACTCTATATATACAACCAAATGAATTAGTTTTTAATCGTAAAAACTTCCTATGCGGGGTAAAGGCTTACCGAGAGCTTAAGATCCTTGTTGCAAAGCCTTTCCTCCCAGACCCGTTTAAGTAATCAGCTTAAACAGATAATTTTGGTGCAAGTATCTATGTGAATAGAAAGTGTGGCTGCCAAAGGACTAATTAGAGATCAAGTGCGTGGATCTAGTGAAAGAGTCTTCCCGGCTCAGATTGTAACTTAGACTTGAAATCAAGTCATAAAAAGAAGAAAGATAAGAGGCAGCTGCGGTGCCCCTCACTTTTCATCTCGACCATGCGTAACAATTTTCTTTTGTTCTAAGTGCCTCACTTGTCTAGTCTATGCGAAGAAAACCTAAATTTTGAATAAAGAGAAAAGTGCTAACTAGATTCTCAAAAGACTAGAAGGATTGAAAGATTGTGTCCGTAAGGTCTTTTCTCTGGGCCCTCTGTTTAAAGCGAGAAGGGGGGAAAGTAAACATTCGGACTTTTTATAATAATGCATAGTGTAAAAAAAGTATTGTAAAGTTCTTTTAATCTAACGCGAACCCCTTTCGGATTAGTACCCTATTCTTATTTGCTGCTGTTAAAAACAACCTTAAAGCGAAAAGGTTGTGGTTCATTCAAATAAGTGTAAGCAGATTCTCAAAGGAAGGAAGGTGCGAACATATTTCATTGCCAAAATTCTGATACCATGGAACAAGAATCTATTAGATAGACACAGACTCGAAGGAATAGAAAAATTCCTTTCAATTAAGTACCGAGTGAACTTATTTGGAATCTGAGCTTACGAGGGAATACAACATGATTCTTCACCAAAAGATCTTGAAGAGAAGAACCACAAATTCCAATGGATATCGGATCGAAAACGAAATACAAACTTCTGTCACAAGTCTAGGCTGATTCATCCGAAAAGAAGATTCTGATGCTTAAGGTAACTTGGGTTGGAACCATGGAAAAAACACCACTCGCCAAATTTTTTCTTTCCCTTTTCAATCCAACAGCCGAGGGTCGATCAAAAAAAAAATATGCCAACATCTATTTTTCAAGCCCAATTGACTGGTGAAGAATAAGCAATTCGAAATGAGTGCTCTGATTCAAGGTAAGTCTGACGCATTCGTGTGTTCCTTAATGTATAACATAAGTGGTCCTCAATGACACTTTTCTTATCAATCCAAAGTGCCCCTGAGTAGGTCCTTTTTAGTAGGAGGGAAATGAACGAACCTCTTCGAGTCACTTCACCACACTACTTATGATATGAAATTGGGAGCCTTACCCCATGATCTTAGCTCCCTCAGGTAAATAACCTTTTTATTTTCTTTCTTGATGAAATGAACTGTTGATCCAGGTATTTATTTCAAAGACTTCTTTTTCTGAAATTTAGGGTCTATTTACAGACAGGCATTTGCGCTCAATCCGCATAAAGATAAATGGCTTTGACGAGTTCTTGAAAGAGACTTACCATGTCTAATCTATTTGCTATGAAAAACCTTGTTTTGGTCACTTGCGGAGCATTCTATATCTTGCATCAAGCTCCTTTTATTTTACATGCGTGCATTTTTTCGAAAATCTCTTGAGCAAAAACTTTTGATTGTGATCGATCAATCTCATTTTAGAGGGTCCGTCTGTGGCACCCAAACTCTTATAACCAATGCTACTAATAAAAAGATATATGAAATAAAGAACTTCAAAAGCTTAGGCCATTTACGTGGAGGGGACGGCCCAATGAAATGCATTGATTTCTATTGATTTCTATAGTAGGGTTCGATGCTTTTGAAATTCAAGTTCTTAAAGCGAAGGAAAGATGGCTGATCCACCCCATATGGAAAACAAACAAAAGAATCACATAAGTTAAGATCTATTTCAATCTAAGGCTAAAAAGCTAATAAACAATCGACATCGGAATTTGCCTTTTTATCTATTTTGGATCTTTCTTAAAATCCTGGTTAATTAGGACAGTTAGATCCTAAGGTTCCGTTTGTGGGTTCAATTCCATCTTCCCTCATCTGCCCCCTTCTTGTTCCTTTCTCTTTTTTTAGTAGGAGAATGGACTCTTTTACACACTCGTGTATCCACTCTCCAACGAAATAGGATCCATATTGACTGAGCCAGAAAACTCCCTACCTGCTTCGGCTAGTGTGACAAGTAACTCCTTGGGTGCAGATGACTGAAATCCTGTAGTGAAAATAAGGCCTACTCTTAGTTCGGTCCAGAAAAAGCCCATAACTAGGGATCAAGTAGACTTATACTAAAAAAAATGGAGAAGAAGTAGGCCATGACAAGCTACCGTGGACGAAGTGTTGACTTTATTAAGGTAAACGATGAATTTGCATTCGCAAGCAAGAACCCAGCACCGGCCCCAAGAGTACCAAAGGGGTTTCCAAATTAGACTAAAGAAATTCCTTTAGTAGGAAGTCTGCTCTCCCAAGGTAGTCCATTATTCACTTTCACCAACCTACCTGTCTTCTCATTATGCCAGTCCAACTTCGACCCATTGATGGAGCTTGAATAGAAGTATTCGGCCAAAGAGGAAAAAAATCGCACTAGAATGCACCACAACACAAAAAGAAAAGATTGAAACAGAGAATAGGTCACCAGAAACAAGGTCTTCCTTTTCATAACTATAAATAGGCTTCGTTGAAAAGACTTTCAAATGGATCCAGTCTTTTCAGAATGAACAAGATTGGAAGTACTATAATTTTTCCAACAATTCCTGTCGTCCACATCCTAGCATAAGCCTCTGTAAATCAAACAATTAGTTGCCCCCAGAATCCACCTGTTATTAAGCATAAAGGAATTGATACAGACATCTGAGATCCATAAATGAACTTCTTTTTTTTTTTTTATGTCCCTCCAATCCAAGGTCCATTTCATCGATCCTTCCTGCTCTCATTAGTTGTCGTAGACTTCTTTTTTCCGGCTTAGACTATTACTCAGGTCTTTTTAAGGGACGTTCTTAGAAGAGATAGACTGGGGCTTTCTTAAACCACGTTTTCTTTTTTGTATCGAATGTGCGAAGTCAAAGAAGAACTGAATCCAGTATGATACTGGATTCACGAAATGAAAGGGCGATATTGTCAATCTTTCCCGCTTATTTTAGAGTTAAGCTTTATTCAGGAATGAATTTCGTTTCACCTCTCCCTGGTAGGTCTATGTAATCGAGCTTTCTTTCCATCAATATCAGACTTAATGTATATAGGGTCCGTTTCCTATAGTGTAAATGCTTAGAAAGAAAATACTTTAGACCTTTAGGTCTTCTGTCCAATGGGTCCAGGCAGGTACTTCTTTCGACTCGGAAGATCCGTGATTAGCAGCTAGTTTGATATTCATGGAGTAAGACCTTTAAATTTATGGAATCCTTCGTTATATATACAGGGAATAACTATTTCCAGATTGGAATTGGACTTCTAAATAAAGATCTAAATCCATACGGAAGGTTGTCCTCTTCACCAGCTCATGACAGGGACCAGAGTAGAATGCTTTTTATCTACCTAATTTTGGGCTTGCACAGAAAAAGAGTGCTAGTACTTTCGAAACCTCTTTGCGAATTCGAGAATGTTTCCTTCGTCTACTCTCTTCTTTTCTCTGCCTATCTGAGATCCAGATCAAAAAAAAAAGGCCACTTTGACCTCTTACGAGAAAAACTTTTTTATTTTCATTATCTCGCTTCCTTAGGGAAATGGAGGTTTCTAAATTTTTTACATATAGAGAATGAAAGTTTTCTTCAATCTTGGATTGATGACTCTAGAAAAACAGATTGCTTACTTTTAGACTATGCTGAGATGACAACGAAAAAAAGAGACTGCTTGCCTAGTGAATAAGACCTATTTCGAGTCATAAAAGGGACTTTCTTCGAAATAAGTTCCGTTTTTCTATAGCCAAATCTGAAAAATTCCTTTTTCAGCCTAAGGAGCTCATCCAAAAAGAAAAAAGTGACTTAATTTTGATCTAAGTTTCAAGATGGCTTTATTGTTAAGTATAGATCTTTGTATGGTAAGTAGGGTTCTTTGCGCGCCGTTCTTGATTAAGGGACAAGTTCTGTCTTATAGTCCTAAGAGACAGAAAGGGAAAGATAATAATCACCTGGATTGGATAGACGCAATTCGATCGAGTTAGGAAAAGTTTAATGGAATTGACCAGAACCTAATATGACTTTCGAGCCCTACACATTTTCCTAAAAAGGTTGCTATGGAGATCTTTGGCTGTTCGAATAATAGGAAAAACCGTTTCGAGCCGTGCCGTCATGCGTAGGCATTTTTGATACCAGTTTCTCATATGCTTCCTTCTATTATCTGGTTTGGTATATAATTCCCGACCCATTAAGATAGACCTAGTCCTGGACTTTTAAGTAGGATCTCTCATTTTCCTTTGGTCTTTCGATCTCTTCTGTGTGATCCCATCGCCCTTCGCTTTTAGGTAAAGATCCGTAGCAGCTGCAAAGTAAGTCAGGCTTTAGAACAACTCTTCTTCTAATGCGCATGGCGAAAATAGACTCTTTATCCAAAAGGAATCTCTTATCAAATGCATGGGACTTCGAAAATCCCTTCTTTTGGTTTCCCCCGATCTATAAAAATCTTTCGTCCGAGTATAGAAGGCAACTCTTGTGAAGAGAAATCCCGGAGAACCAACATTAAGGTAATCCCCAAACAAGAAACAAGAACTCTGAGGCAAGGCATATTTAGTCATCCTCGTCCTTTCATAGTCACCCGTTTTCCAACTCTGAAAATTTTCTTGTCGATCGCACTAGAAGGACTTGGGATAAGGCTGTGTTTAGTTGGTAGTATCCTTTCATTATGTTAATTAAAAATTAATAGAAATTTCTAAGATGGCTTAACTTAATAAATTGTTGGTACTGGCTGCTAGCTTATTGCTTTCGCCCCTACTCGTTGAGCTGAGAGAACTCTTTTAGGCATTGGCCTGTTATTCTCGGAACTCTTCCGATTACTTATAGCACCGCCCCCTCGCTTCTTCGTTGGAAACTTTGGCAAGACTACTGCGCAATGTTCCTATCTTTTATATAAATAATAGGGCTCAAAGTTGTTCTATTTCATCTTATCAAATAAGTTGTCATTTATGTAGTCCCTGCTGCGGTTCAAACTTTCCATTAACCTAGCAAGGAGTGAGCTAAGAATCTTTAGTGGTTTTTTTTATTCTTTGGCAACATAGAATGGATCTGTTATTTTCTTTTTAGGTGCATATTAGGCGATTACAGCTCGATTAGAAGGAGAGTTTACGAAGTCAAAACTTATTCCAGAAGTATTACTTCTCTTCTTTGACCTCGATGGAATACTTAGGTGGAAGCGGGAGAGGAGACGAAGGGCTTGACAGGGGCCCTGTGAACAACACAAAGATTCCAATGTAACTAGTCTATCTTGAGACAGCCATTCCCTATAGCTATAGAAATCGAGAGCTCCCTAACTGCGTAACAAAGGGGTCCTTTTTGTTTCTTTCCGGAGACTGGGTGAAATCGAAATGCTTGTAAAAATTGGAATGACTATTAGAATTTCCGGTCCTGCGCGAGAAAAGGGACAGGCTTTTATACTTGGTCGCTAGTATATAGGTATCCGATGTCGTAGGTTCCAATCCTCTGTACTCTACTTTATGAACAGCTAATCCGTATGGATTCCAGAGAGCTGGACTGGAAAATTCAATAGGCGAGGATTTCATGACAGATCTTTGACCCCGTAGATAGGAAGCTCACTTTCTCGCAGATGCAGCAGCTCGATCCTTGTATCGAGAGTGCCATTTCTTAGCCCAGACTCCTCACTCGCTGCTAATGGAGGATCCATGGAAGATCCAAATAAGAGAAGGATCGAGTGAATGAACCACTGGGAGTCCATTGAGATCCTTCGAAGCTTTCGCTCGGCTATCTTTGTATTTAACTCGCTAAACATCAAGGTCTCGAAGCCCTACGGGGTGTAACAGTCTTCTTATATACACAATAACTTAGACTTAGTCCAGTTTTTTCTAGAACTCAATGGATGGACAATGCTAACATAGAATAGAATTCATTGCACGCACAGCTAGTTCTTCTGTTGCATGTCTTAGGTCGAAAGGTTACCTAAATTCTATGCTTTGTTAGATAGGAGACGTGCCTGCTTGCTTGGATGAGATATTTCTATTCTATATATAAATAAAAAAAAGCATCTCTTTTATTTTCACATAGCTCCGGAAATAACTCCAACTTAAAGAGTGTTCGTTTTCTCTGCTTCTTGATTCGTTGAAGGGAAGCATTGTAATGAGTCAGTCCTTCTGCATGAAAATTCGAATTAGAAGTTCTCACCAGTATTCGCCTCGCTTAATGCTTGAAACCTCTAAAGTTTAACCTAGTATTAAGGATTCTGTTGTTTATTGAAAGCTGCGGCCCTAGCGTACGCATAACCTGCATAGCTGATAAGGATACTTGTGACCGGATGCTTCCAAAATCAAACAGATTGCTCAAGATGTTCATTAGCTTAGCACGGGTAAAAAAAAACTTGTAGAATTCTCCTTTTATTAAAAATATTTTCTATTTTTATAATATATAGTTCTCCAAGACCGGTCATTTTGGATATTGATTTATGCTATTCACATGGCTTAGATTTTGGAAATAACTTCTAATATCTCTTTCAATTCACTCAATTGATTTAGCGCGTTCTACTCCTTGACTTAGGCGGTCATCAAGAGAAGGCCCTTGAAGTTTCTAAAGAATGAACTCCCCAGCTACCATTTTCTAAGTCACTGCTAGAAAGAGCGAACCATCCCTCGGTGACTAAATGCTGTGAAGACCAAGGTGATATCCGGGAGTGTGTGAAGCAAGATCACTCTTACTAATAAGACGTCTGAATGACTGAGTGCCCAAAAGAACACAGTAGAAATGTTAGCCTTAGTCTTGGCATTGGAGCCAAAGAAAGGAATTGACCGAACGAAAGCAAATCAATTCAAGTAAAGTAGACGAGAAGAGTCACTGTACTTGCCATGTGCTACTTGCCATGTGGGGGTTCTACCACCGGATTCGCTTTAGATTAAGGGTAAGCTCTCTTTTATATAATATTTCTTGTTCCTTTCGGATCGGAACTCTTCATTAGTCTTCCCGTAGAGACTTCACCTTAATCTCTTTCGTTTCCTTTTTGAGCCATCCAGTTGGAGTTGGAGAAGAAGATATCTCGAAAAAAGGTATTCCCTTCTAAGTAGAATGAGGATTTTTCGAATGGATGAAGTAAGCACAAAAGTCTTATCCTTATAAAAGCTGTACACAACATAGGACCTTACCGCGTAAGGCTTCGGAACAAAGATAGTTCTACTTGATAGGCTAGCTAGAAGATGTTCTTACGCCTACGCCGGAAAAGCTATTGTACTTTTCTATTGTATTGAAAGTGAAACTACAGCTGCACGCGAGGGTGTGAATGGTGCGGGGGGCATCACGGACGTGAAACTCGAACTCGCTAGGGCTAGGCTTAGCCAAGGGGGCACTTCTTTTTCTTGTCTTTTCATCTTTCTTTCATTTCTTGCGCCGGGATAGTCGATGGACTAGAGGTAGGACTCCCAATTCTACATAACAATTTGGATAAGTATGAGAGTTTTGGCTTTCTTCTAAGTAGGTAAGCGGACCCTTCTCTTCTGTATATGATGCATCCTACTATAGACTTTCGGAGAACTAAGAGGGCCCCGAGTGCTACATATATATATTATTCTATTAGAAGCAAGAAAGGATGCAATGAAAGCAATATGAATTCATTGTTCAAAAGAGTTATATTGTCCCACGTTGATTAAGGACTTGTCTGGAAGTCAGAATGGTAGAACAGACATGCTCTCGAGAATGAGGAAATTGGATTCATCAAGGAAGAAAACTTTTTAAGGCGACTAAGCACGCGCCATTCGATGGGATGATATTAGCCTGAGAAATTTTAGGTTTTGACAAGACGTCTGACGCCATTGATTCATGTACTATTCCTGCCCCACTCAAAAGAGCGATGGAGAATCTCGGGAAGATTTTGCAAAAAGTCCAAAGCTATCCTTTCCGTAAAATTCACTATCCTCTTTCTGATTCTTTTTCTGGCTTGGTCGTTTGAAAAAAAGAG
>JAQRGC011987179.1:0-16795 GCA_028659135.1 Plantago lanceolata
ATAATAAAAAATTCGAGGGTCAACCTGGCCCAGCGCGCTGACCCGCGAGTTTTTAAGTTTAAATATGGATTTGAACTGGATTTGATCCAAATTTAACTTCTTTGAATCTTTTTTAGTCTCTTCTAAGCTATGGTCTCTCAGGAGACCGACTCTTATGTTATTCATTTTGGTACATTTGCACTTTGGTCCCTGTAGTTGTTGGCTTGTGAAAATGACCTTATTAGTTTTAGAATTTTGCATTGTGACCGTTAACGTTTAGAATTTACCTTTTTGCCCCTCGTTTGACATGTTTGACCAGTTGACCAAGTTTGACCTATTTGACTTTTGAATTATTGAAATTACTATATTACCCTTTTGTTTTTGAAATAACATTTACCTTAATGTTAGCTTTCACCAAAATACCCGTACGATTGGTTGCTTTTAAGAATTGTTGACCGAGTTTTAAAAATGGCCTTTCTACCTGTGTTGTTGTGAAATTAACTTTTCGTCCTCTCGTTTTGAAATACAAAACAATATTGACCGTTATATCCTTTTCGACTGAGACTGTTGACTGAAGTTGTCGTAGTTGACCTTATGCCTGTTTTGTCCTTTGACTAAGTTGACCGAGTTTTTCAAAATACCATTTTTACGCTTTTTGTATTCCTGGACTTGCTTGAATGTTGACCATTGACGGTTGACTTTGACTTACCAAAAGACTGTTTTACCCCTACAATTGTTAACTCATTTAGGTGTTGGTTAAGTTAGTTTTGCATGCGCTCTGACCATCTCGAAAGTTGTGAAGACCGTTTCCGTTTCGACTTCTAAGTAGTAATTAGTTTTTATTCCGTTTAGGTTTGTTCGTTGCTCCGTAGTTCGAGTTTCAAGGATTTTTGCCGAGGATCCTTACCTGATTTGTTCTCTGCGCTTCTGTATTCTTGCTCACACTTTAAGGTGAGTGTTCGTTGATAAACCTATTATTTTACTGCAAGGAGGGTTATCACTATGCATTACATATATAGATATTATGATAGGTTTTGCTTCCGCTATGACTGTTTTACCCTAAGTATGGCATTTACTGTTACTGCGCATTTTCAACTGCATTGAAATGTTCCAAGTTATTGCACCGTTACTAAGCTGCTTTTAAATTGTTTTTAAACTGTCATTGAACTGTTTTATAACTACTTTTGAACCGTTACCGAACTGTTACCGAACCGTTACTGAACCGTTACTGAACTGTTACCGAACTGTTACTGAACTGTTACCGTTACTGTTGACCGGTCGATTAGGTTAGACTGTTATGTAGGCTTGGATAGTGATGACTATCGAGGTATGTAATGGCTAGCTTAGTCTAATCCCAATTAGATGCGATGCAAGGTCTAAGTTTGGGTCGTAGAGGCATACCACCCTCGATGTAAACGAGGTACTGACTGTCCGTATTCGCTATCTGGAGGGAGTTACAAGGGCTACTGGGAGTAGGAGCAATAAGGAGGGCTGCACCAACGTACCGTTAATGTTCAAACTGATTGCTCATTGTTAAAAAAACTGTTTTCTTTGCATCTGTTCACTGTTTCACTACTGTTTCTACTGAAAGCCGTTTATTGTTGTTTACATACACTGATGCACTGAACACCACTGAGACCTTTTGTCTCACACTCTCTTTTCACTGCATTCCTTGTAGGTGACCAAGCGTAGGAGTCCAGCGACCGAGAGATGGGATTTGGGCTTTTGGGATTTCTTTCTGTTTTTGGAATAAAAGTCTAGACATGTTCATTTCGTTATGTTGACTTTTGTGTTTCAGTTTGACTTTCACTTGGAAACTTTTTGTTAGGATTTTTAAATTGTTTATCCTATTTATTATTATTGAGGATTTTAAAAATGATTTAAATTTAGGTTAGAAATTATGTGCCGTTACATTTTCTCTATGGATTTTTTAAAGGAAAAATGCATAAAACAACTAGCTGGACATTTCTATTTGCAAGTATATTGAGAAATACAGGAAAAAAAATTTCGGGTACCCAATACCCGACATCGGGTACCCGAAATGTTCGGGTATTAACGGGTACATGCTTCTAGGTACCCGAACCCGATAACCCAAAACCCGTAAAAATCCGACCCGTGCCCAGCCCTAGTAAGCGCCTTTCTGGACCTTTTTCTGTGTTCATATCTGAGTTACTTGCGGCACGTATGGGAATCAGCCTTGCTTTGAGAATGGGCTATGAAAATCTAATCCTATAAGGGGATGCACTCCAAGTTCTGAAAGGTATTAATAGAGGGAATTCAAGCCGTGATCCGGACAATGGGAGCATTTTTTCCATTATTTATGACGATATTCGCTCCATGAGCTCCTTCAAAGTTGCCCATGTTCGTCGTGACACAAATCAGTTAGCACACCGACTGTGCCACGAGATTGCTGGAGACGTTGTGGGTTACTCCCTGCCTTTCGATCACGAAGAACCAACATAGCAGCCAGTCTCTCAAGATAGTTTTTATGTTTCTGATTCAGTTTTTCACAGACTTTTGCATTCGCTTGTTTTTGACATTTTTCTGCTGCTACTATTGGTTCTAAGTCGTGAGTTGGTGAGCGTGTCTGTCAGTCAGGCTTTTGATTTTTCTTTGTACTCATGTTGAACTTTTGATGCTCCTTTCAGTGATATATATCATCACTTTCTTTTTTTAAAAAAAAATTATAAATAATTGCAAAAGAGTTATGTTCTCCTATGACTTAGACCACTCCTTATGGAGGCTTTTTTGGGGTTTTATTGGGGCTTAAACCCCCAATAAAGCCTAAAAATGCCTCCAATGGAAGCTATTTTGGGGCTACTATTTAGTAGTCCATGTCAAAGAGCTTCTAAATAGTAGCCCTCGTATTAACATTTTATTATTTATTAATGTTTTGATTGGTTAATGTGGTATGTGGAGTTCATAAAGAAATCCCAAAACCATTAAAAACTTCATTTTAGAAGAGGCTTCTTTTAGGACTTTTAAGTTTAAAGTCCCATTTAAGCCTCAAATCATAAGGATTGATATTAAAAATGGACCATCAATTGCGTTTGTTGAAAACAAAAAGAATTTGTCTAAATTGGAATGATAGTGCATTACCTAAAACACCCCTTAGCCTGATATAAATACCGAATCGGTGGCTTTCTTCCCCCAAATTCCCTGATACATCTACCCTAATCCACAGGCTCTCATCTCTGTCTCTCTCTTCACTCCTTTCTCTCTCCATCGTTCCCATCTAAAAACCAATCGATTTCAATCCAATGGCTCCGATAATCAAGCCTACACAAGGCGGTGGCGGAAGCGAGAATCCGCCGTCAAACAATCTGTGGATCGGAAACATCGCCACCGATGTGACCGATCCGGAGTTAAAGTCGCTCCTCGAGAAGCACGGGAAAGTCGATAGCATCACGTCGTATCCGACAAGGAACTACGCGTTCGTGTATTTCAAGGAGCTGGACGGAGCAAAGTCAGCCAAGGAGAATTTGCAGGGACATGAATTCCATGGCATGAACCTGAAAATCGAGTTCGCGAAACCGGTTTGTGTACCTTTTGTTGATTTATTCAGAGGATTTTATTGGTTCTGTATATATATTCTTACTGTTATTGTTACATGTTTGGTTGATTCGTTAGATCTAGGGTTTGCTGTTCCTAATTGCTTCCGATTTTACAATCAAACTGAAAAATTTGGAAAATTGTTTTCTCAGATTCAAAATTTAGGTTTAATTGGGATAACTGGTGACGGAGAATTGGAAAATCTAGGGTTTAAAATTTAGGATTCGTACACTGTTTTTTCAATCTGAATGTAAATGTAGCTTTTTATGGTGTACAAAGTGAAATTCTGTGATTATTCGAGAACAAAACACTGTCACTGATTACTGGTATGAAAATTTAGGAATTTTAGTACTCCTGTTAGGGTTTCATATCAAAATTTTGGTGCAAATCTGAGTCTCCGGTAACATACAACTGTGGAAGGTTTATTACATATGACATTGCCTTGCTGCTAGTTGAATAATGGTTTGAATGTAGGAGGAAATGATACACTTGTTTACAAACTATTGCAGAACCAAGTCTGGGCATCTATCAAAGCTGTAATGTAATCGGTTTCTTAACAAAGTTCAACTGGTTCTTTGGGAGTTAACACCATATGGTTTGTATTACTCTAAAACGATTTGTATAGAACCTGCATATTTGTTAGCCATACAACTTACTGCTGTTTCTTTGGTTGGGCACTTTCCTGGTTGATCAAACACCTTTATCTCATACATAAGTCTATCAATCCGTACAAAATCTCCGTACAGCTCCGTTAAATCTGTTCGTATTATTCTCCCCGATAGACAAACTCGACACAAGTGTTTACTTTATGCCCGCATCCTTTCCCCCCAAACGCGAGTCTTTTACGATAATCTACCAGGATATTTGTTTTCAAACAGTCGGTGCAATACCGCTCAATTCTTATCCTACTACAAACCCAGAGACGAAGTTTATGCAGTAGCTATCGCCTCTCGCCCAACATGGGGACATTTTATATATGATAGAGCTGCATGCTGGGTTCGAGTACCTGGAATGTGTGGTTTTTCATTTTCACCATATAGAGTTTAAGGTTGCCTACTTTTGTTTTCTTTTTAAAAATGATGATTGTAAATGCTTTATCAACTGATGGATTGTCTCTAATTGGCACCTTGGAGTGGATTAACAAACGCAACACTAATGTTTAAAAGCTGCAGCTGTACATCTTGGTTTATATTTCAAAATGAGTTTATGTTCAGACAAACTACTGTGCTTGCAAATTTCTAGGACAAACCCAAGTCGTACACAAACTATGCTGTAATAAACACAAATATATTTTGAACTTTGAACCATAATTAGTTGAAAAATATATGATATTTGTACTTTGAAACATAATTAATTGAAAAATATATGATTTGCTGCGCCAGTATATATACCTATATCTTGTGAATTACTGAAATGTCTGTCTTCCTTGGTAATATACATGAATTTTCACAAAAAGTGTGTATCCTTCGCGAAAAACCGCCTGCTGCCTCCGCCCACATTCGGTACCTGGGTCTGCTCATGTTTGTGTGATCTTCAAATCATTAGTCATCTATATGCATCTTACTTGCCTCGTTCATTTTCTGCTTTCTATGCAGCAATATGGGAATTGGTTAAGGTGTCCAGTTGTAAAATGGATCCTTTCTTTTTTATTACAGCCACTGTGTAGAAAATATTGAATACCTGAGCAACCAATTTGTTAATGTTAAACTGTGAGGTGTTGTTTGCGTTGGCTTTTACATCTTACCTTTCAGTTAAGTGAGTCTTGATGAAGGTGCAGTATATGTGGTATGTGTGTCCCTGCTGTAATTTTGGTTCCCTTCTTTGAATCAGCTGTTGAAGTTACTCATGGAAAACAATTTGCATTTTCAGGCTAAACCATGCAAGAGTTTATGGGTGGCTGGAATCAACCAGTCGGCCAAGGAAGAAGTGGAGAAGGAGTTCCAGAAATTTGGGAACGTCCAAGAATTTAGATTTCTCAGGGATAAGAGTAATGCATATGTTGATTTTGAAAAACTGGAAGATGCAACACAGGCTCTTAGAAGTATGAACGGGAGACGGATTGGAGGTGGTCAGCTACGGGTTGATTTTCTTAGGTCTCAGTCTTCCCGAAGAGTAAGTAGATTTGTTTCCATGCACTTCTTGTGCTGGAAGTTCCTTTTGTACATTGATACCTGTTCCTGCTATTAATACCATGATATGATAGGTCGGTCAATTAGTTGTCTAAAGGGCCCTGACAGTTTAACTTTAGGTGTACTGTCATTTGCTTGGTTTGTGCTTATATAGGACCCAAGAGAGTGTAGATATGGAAACGTTTCATGACTAGCTATTTGATCTTTAAGACCCACTTAATGAGCAAAATTTTTTATACAAATTGTCTTTTATGAATCTCATACATTTCCTTTAAGCCTGAAAGCTGTTTGCATGTTATAAAAAGGAGGGATTTGTTTTTTCTTGCAATTGATGTTCAGTCCAATGTGAGGTATTGTTCTGTTACTTTTTTTGTTTACCCGGCTTTGTTTTAGTGAAGGCGTGGGTAGGAAGGCTTCCCAGGTTGCTGGCTTCTGAAAATTCCTGATTTTTTCTGTGACTTGCTTGTTGAATAGAACAACTTGGCAAAGCCTGTGCCAGCTATAGGCGTGTGAACTTGTTCATGTTTATTAACTGGAATATAATATGATGCTTATGCATACCTCTAATTTGTACTACCGGTGAATTATTTCTCCAGTCTTGGTTTTAAAGAACATAGGCTGCTAGGTCCCTTTTCTTCACTGACACATTGTTCTCTTTCATAATCTTACAGGAACAGGGTTCTGATGCAAGGGATGGCCAGTTCTTTGGCCGGAACATGGGACCAACTGATTTTAGGTGGATTGGCCAAGATCCTTTGAATCATCGTGCTGGGCCTGGTCTTGCTGGATCCAAAAGGCAACATGTAATCGTCAACGCTATTTTATATTTGTTTTGTGCTTTTGTAGAAAGTTATTAGAGGAGCTAGATCTTCTAAATTTTTGTAATAACTGTGTATTGGCTGCATACACTTTTGCAGTGTTAGTATGTGGTTATTTATCTTAACATTTTATTTACAATCTGGTGTTTTCTGCAGCAATTGCTCTCCGCACAGATTAGTAGAGTGCTGCTGATAAGCCACCCTCCTTCAGTTGTCATAGAAAAAGATATGCTGCATAATGCAATGATTTTGTTTGGGGAGATTGAGAGAATATTGACTTTACCGGAGAGGAATTATGCTTATGTGGAATTCCGAAGTGCTGAAGAAGCCAACCGTGCCAAAGAAGGGCTGCAGGGAAAGCTCTTTAATGATCCTAGAATTTCAATAGAGTTTTCCAGCAGTGAGTTTCCAATTCACCCAGACCAAATGGGCATTCTTGGTATGGGTCGTGCTGGTATACCAGGAAATAATACTCCAGCTCTCCCTGCCATGGGCATTCGTGGACCATCAATGGGTCTACGTACTGGGTTTGAAGCGTCACCTCATGGTTCAGAATTTAGTCCCCAGTCACGAATAGGAGGGCAAAGTTGGAGAAGATCATCTCCCACTAATGGAGTGGGCTCCTCTCCTTCTGCTGGTACATGGGATGGTTATGCGTCTAGCCAACTCCACAGAGATTCCAAGAGGTTGAGGTATGATTCTGCTATACCTCTTGACGGAAGAGATGGATTTAATGAGCAATATGGTTTGTCTTCGCCAAGTACCTTTGGGGCATCTGGTTCTGTGCCAAGGGTCACAATTGAAAGGGATTGCATATGGCGAGGCCTCATTACAAAGGGTGGCGTGCCTGTTTGTCGTGCACGATGTGTTCCTTTTGGAGAAGATATCAACCTTGATCTGTAAGTTTTTTTTTCTAAGTTGAGTCCATATATAGGTCATCAGTTTAAAAAGTTTTGTTGATTCCACGTTACATCTTTCCTTTTGGTTGACAACCTCTTACCAATTATTGTTCACCTTCTAATTCTACCACTGTGTGTATGAAATTTTGATTTAATCTGTTAATCCCACCTTACGTTACATATTGGAAATTAGTGAGCTTGGTTATACTATATTTCTCTAGCATTGCCATACATGCTTAGTTATGGATTTTGTTCGTCATTTGTTTACTCATCGTATGATTGAAATTTGAAAGTTAGTATTTGATTATTGATGGAAGCTACTAGTTTCAGTTTCATCGAGTAATTCTGTGTTCCAGAAGTTTTATTGTTCCCGAGATCTCTTATGTTTTAGAATTTTCAAACTTGATTATGCCTTTGCCTGGTTGGAGTGTGTATTGAAAATGTGTATGCTGGTTCTGACTTATCCTCATTCTACAACTTACCAGTGCACTGAGCATTAACTTATAAATTGTTATTACCTCAATGTCTATTTCACTAGTCTTATAGCCTCTCTCTCTGTTGCTGCAGTCCTAATCCGGTTGATATAAGTGCAAAAACGGGTTTGGAGGCACTCACCACTCACTATGAGAAAGCCACCGGATTTCAGCTAGTCTTTTTCCTACCAGACAGTGAAGCTGATTTCCAGT
This sequence comes from Plantago lanceolata, assembly GCA_028659135.1. Taxonomy (NCBI): domain Eukaryota; kingdom Viridiplantae; phylum Streptophyta; class Magnoliopsida; order Lamiales; family Plantaginaceae; genus Plantago; species Plantago lanceolata. The sequence goes on from JAQRGC011987179.1 coordinate 8,064, forward strand.
CATATACTGAGTTGCTGCTGTTTCTTGGCTCGAAGAACAGGGCTGGGGTAGTAAAATTCGACGATGGCAGCAACCTGTTTTTGGTGCCACCAGACTTTCTCACTGAGGTTCTTCATGTCTCCGGACCAGAACGCCTCTATGGGGTAGTTCTGAAGTTCCCAGAAGTTGCCCCCATTGCCACACCTGCTAATGTCCAATCTGTTCATCCTCAGCATGCCGAGAACAGATGGGCATCTTCACAAATAGGGTACTCTGCTGTGCACCAGGATCAAAGGGCTATGCCCCCAACCAATTCACGGTATGAAGAGCCAATGCTGCCATCTAGAGCACAACCACACGCTGTTGCGCAGCCTGCAGTAACTCTGACACCAGAGTTAATTGCGTCACTCACTTCCTTGTTGCCAGCAAAAACTGGTTCGTCTGGCCCACAAATGCCAGCGTTGCCCCAGGCTCCTGTGCCGGGTCCATCAGCTGCAGGTGCTGGTCATCAGAGCAGCTCTCAGTTGGTACATGCTGCACAAGGCTACTCTCAGGGTCTTCCTCCACCTCCTCCTCCCCCGAGTGGTCATTATTATCAGCCAGTTTCTTCTTATGGCCAAACACAACGTTCGTCAAACTTGGTGCCAGATAATACCAGCCAACAATATCAACCGGGCCATACTGGCGGTTATGCTGGACAGGGAACAGATCATTGGACAGATTCATCAAGGTTCTATAATCCCTCCATGGTGCAGCAACAAGGATATTCAGCCGAATCGAATCAAGCTTATGGTGTTGGCATCTCACAGCCACAATCGTATACCCCAATGCCTTCTGACCAGCCAATCAGCCACCAAAGTGAGCAATTGCAGAGTGGTACTCAGTATGGTAGTGCCCAGGAAAGTGCAGAAACTGAGGCGGACAAGAACGAGAGATATAAATCGACATTGCTACTTGCAGCCAATCTTCTGTCCAGGTTACACCAGCCTTCAAGCAGCCAACAAGGGCAAGGGAGCAGTGGCCATTGAATATGGCAATCAGGCAAGGGAGCAGTGGGCATCGAATATGGCCATCAGGTACTTCTAGTTCTCTTCCTTCTTCACTCTTTGTTCTTTTTTCATTTTTATTGTTATTGCTTTTGCTTTGATCTTTGCTTCTTTACAGCTTGGACTTTTCATTGATTCGTTTACTGCCTTTGGTTCCTTACCTTGATGTTAGGTTGTCTTTCTTCTTTTATTTGTTGTTTTGAGGAGGGGAGGGGGTTCCTCAGGAAACTTAAACTCTAGTAGTATATTAAGTTATAGAAACCATCAGAGGATGCATTAGACGTGTATGGTTTCTGGTTTATCTTGGAAATTTACCTTCTGAGCTTGCAAGTACTGGTGTTGAGTCATATATCCACTTATCTGTTTTGCATGCAAAGTTGGGTTAATAAGTCTAATAATGAAACATAAAAGTCACTAGCTGAAATTAGAGGTAAAATTTTTAGAGCTGAGAAAGCAGCACCAAGTAGTGTCTACCCTTTGTAAATGTGTCTTACATCCAAGATGCATGTATGGGGTGCGTTTCATTTTCGATTCTAGTGATTCGCTGAATTAGGATGAATGTACTTATACCAGTCTGAAGAAGGTCTTGTTTAAGCTTGGGTGTTTTATTTATGCATGCTACCAAGTATCTAGTCGGCCCGAGTTTAGGTGGTTGTGTGTTCTGTTCTGTATGTTTTTGTTGTCTGCAAAATTCTCTTTAATAGTATGCCATTGCCTATGAAGGCAGCTTAATACAGCAGATGGAATGGTGATAGTATTATAATTATCAGTATATATACTTAGCAGTATTATGAAGCACTATTGTCTTCTTCCTTGTCTAAATAGTCATGTATTTTTCTCATCTTTACTTGTAGTTTCCTTAGGGCATGTGTCTATTGTAACACAAACTTTGTAATAACTTCCCTATCACAATATGTTATGCTCAAATACTGTGTTCTAGCATAAATACCCCGCCCCCATGACCTCCAAAAGAACATACGCCATTTAGTTTCAGAAAACAGACTTGTACGCGTTTGCACCTACAAAAACAAACCAAAAACAGTAAACTATTGGGTCAGCAAGATTAATGGACAATGATAACATATCAACATCATCTTTCGTGCTTCTTGATTAATCGAACGATAAACTGGGGAACAAAGATTATTAGTACCGAAACAAGTGCAAGAGTGAGATGCCTAAACATATATACCTGGTGCTGGAAAATTTAATTTTAACTTGTCATGTTCTGATGAACTGTATTGTTTTGGGCAATAACAAGATATACCCCCTATTAATATTTTTTATATTTTACAATTATTGATTGATACATCTCATAAAAATGTAACTAATTGGATTATCTAAATCATCATGATTGAACAGAAAAATATAATCAAGAGACCTTTTACTGATGTTTGTGAATATTAGTGAATTTGAACACTGATTGTTAGAACATGGACAAGTTTTGTGAAATTGAATCTGGTGCTGGCAATCTGACTCCGACTGTATTTTCCCCTACAATGAAGCTGTTAAAATTTTGCAATCTTAGTCGGTGTATGGGTGTGGCTAGGGCGATTTTGATTTTACAATTTTTACTCGGGGCCATTCACTGCGAAGAGTGTCTCTGATGGTTATAACTTTGGCCTGCAGTATACAGAGCTCTCGTATTATTATGATAGGAGCTTAGTCAATCAAACCGGTTTTTACGTGAAAATTCTTAGATTTTATTTAATACTATTAATTTTTACTATACCTATTGGGTTAATTCCCAGTTAGCCTTGATTGATCCGGTTGAACCTCAACTGGGTGAGTCGACCAAGGTGGACTTCCAACTCTGGGTTTTAAAACATTGTCTGGGTGCTTGTTTCTTGATTATGTAATCCTGCCACATGTATCAGGTTTTGAACACAACACTACAGTGAGTCGGTGAACACGTTTCTGGATGTTTTTACACTAAATATAAGCTTGCTCAAACAATGAGACAACACTTCTCGCTTCTCTCTCGTCTAAGGGAACAATGAGACAACATTCTTGGGTTTCTGTTACTGCTGGATAGAGTCGAGCAAATTTATCGATTTTCCTGTACAATTGGGAAAGTTCAACTGTTTACACTCGATTTGTTTTCGGTTTTAGACACTTTAGCTACTTGCTATGCGACAAATACTTTACATGATCAGACAAATGCCTAAATACATTTCAAAAAAATTACAATGGACTCTTCATTATTGACCCTGTGTATCAAGTTTTGGGCTGGGCCTTTTTTGCTGCATAATATTGTGTTATATTTATAGGAAGACCATTTTGAAAGAGAATTTTGATGATTTTTAATTTGGGGTTTTTCTGTTGTGATGGCATGTAGGAGTGCACTGTGAAAGGCTTGAACCAACGCTGGGGTTCTCATCTGTGGGACGTGTACTGAGGCAGCATCCAGTGGAAACGCTCAAGAAATGGGGGTAAATTGTTGCCAACACCCATGTGGAGCAAAAAGTACAAAAAACACCCTGTACTACAGTGCAGCGTATTTTGTGTGTGTAGTGTGTGTTTTTAGGCTAAAATATCAAAAAATTTCTCCAAAAAACACACAAACACGCACTGTACTATAGTACATGGTGCTCTATGAACTTTTTGGTCCACAAGGGTACCGGCTTAAAAGTTTCCCTCCTTCTTGGTTTTATCTTTCGAAACACGACTGTCGAACATATTTCATAGATGAATTGTAGTTTTGTTACAGACAAGTTTTCTCTCTTTACCTTTGCAGTTTATTCTCATATCTGAGTGTATCTTACTCTGGTCCCTACAGAGTTATCAAGACCTTGTAGTTGAGAATTATCCGCATACTTTAAATAGTCATTTCCGGAGACAGATGTAGGCTTACAGGTTTTCTGTGATACTATGGTAAGTTGGTAACAGCTACCAATGCCTGTTTCCTAGTAGTAGTAATTGGCTCTCTTGATTTTTGACACATTAAGAGGCTAGAGAACAACATATCTACACTCTGCGCATTACACCAATTTGACAAGTTACAGAGAAGAATTTAGAAGAACACAGAGGACTAATGTCTAATCATATTTGCTGTCGAATCAGAACACCACAAAAGATTCAAACAGCTGATCTGATGTACAACGGATAGTTGAGATCTTCGGCCATCAGGAAAAAACTGTGCATGTGGATTTTATAGTTGCGAGCAATCTAAGTGGTTGAGGACTAGGAACTTTTCTCCACTAAAGGCTTAAAGACCGAGGAAATAGGCATTGGTAGCTTCTTGACTAGCAAAAACAAAGCGTTTTTAGCACGGCTAGTTACAACTTTTGTTGTTCCGTCGATTTCAACTTCGTATTGGTCATACACAAAACATAGGGTGAACGAAAGGACTATAGCTGCAAAAAGACAAGTGGTGGTTAGCAGAATACCAAATGCAAAGCATGTTATCATAAATTTAAAAGTTCCATACCTGTGCCGATTGCCAAGCTCAAGGACCGGAGAACAGTCAACTTACAGAAGCATAAGAAAGCTAGTACCTGTACGAGTCAAACTAAACTCATATTAAAAGTTAAAAAACCTAACAAACTCTTGTTGGAAAAATCACAAGGTATAATAAAATCAGCACGGCATGTATGATTACGGACATCTTGGAAACGGATCAGATATAGGAACAGGAAACAGTCGAATCTCAGGAGAGAAAATACACATCACCAAATTTAAGTATTAATCCTACAAATTTATAATGCAAATAAGACAATTTGTCATATCTACAGCTAATCCAAGGAAAAATTATTAGTCTTGCAAAAACTTGGGACATTATTGTGGGATATTGGAAAATATGCATCCTAAACTGTAAGAAACATAACAAGCAAAATGAAAGAACTCTGCATCATAATAATTTAGAGGGTCATGAATAGAGATCTCTCCAGCATACTTTTGTACAGATTCTGAATATAGGTGCAATGGAAAAATTCGGATACAACAAAATCGTATATACATTAAAATTGTTGCATTTTAGTATAATTTAAATGTTCAATCCTAAAAGAAGTTGGCCAATTCTCCTGGTCTAAATTGAAAACTCAATGTCCCCATATCCTTATCAGTTATCAATATAAATAAACCCCTCCTCTTGGTCCCTCATCAGCCCACTACCTTATACCTCACAGGAAAGATTGAAGGTGTGACAATTGTAAATTTATTACCACACAATTACACAGTTCAATAACTTTTAGAGTATCGATAAGTATGTACCTTTAACAAGGTAAACCAGTCTTCTCCTTCGGACAGTATCTTTGTTACATGGCTCAGTCCATTCCACATGTATGTCAAAGTCCAAAGGGAGTTTCTAATATCACCCGCTGAGATCTCAAAAGATGATGATGGTAATCTATCAATTGTGAATCCACATCTGCAAAGAATATTAGTAAATCAATCACCAGTCACCACAATAGTTATCTGGACTTCAAGGGAATTAAATGGAAAGATCATACTAATATCTACTTGGCCATATCATCTAAGCTATGTACACAAGAATATGTCTTGGAACAGATAAGCCAAAGCAAATAATGCTAAATATAAATTGTTTACGCCTGAATAATGTGCAGAAACAGAAATGTGACCTGAACGAGCTAAGGAATAACATTGAACAATTCTTGTTTTTACCCCGGACATCAACAAACAAGTAACATCAAAAGGGAAAGATTGTATAACACACAATTGGGTTCCGTGACCAAAGATACAAAGTAAACTGTAACGATTTGAAATTAGTATCCTGTAAAAGCATTAACTTGTGATATTTAAAAGTTCACTTACATACTCGGTGGAAGAAAGGAATGTCCACACAGCAATATGACGAACAGCAAAAGCAGCTTTGCAGCAGACGAGATAAAAGTTTTCTGAGCAATGAAAAATGAGTAATACAGCAGCACAAGCAATAGGAAACACAAAAATGTTTTCCTCTCATCTCTCCACAGCAATATATCTGCAACTGCAGGGAAAAACAGTGGCATCTGGTTAAAAACCTCATGTGTCCTTCTATGGAAACACACCAACAATACAATTTGTTTGGGGCGGTGGTGATTTTTTTATTTTTTTTTGGGTTGGTTGGTTGTGTGTAAGGTGGGTGGGTGGGNNNNGGGACATATATGATGCAATTGGAAAATGTATGATAACCCAACTTCCTCCAGATGCAATGGGTCACATTACATGATATCTGTCTCAACGGTATAATAATTTTTTGCGGGAAAATGCGATTACAAAGCACCTAGAAACAGGGAAATGCAAGTGTAATCATAATCTAACCTTTTTAAATTACTTTGTTTTATTATTAGCTCATGAAACGTTACAAATTTAAAATAACCCTTATTATAATGCTCGGCCATTAATAGACACAAGATTTGACAAAACTCTATAACAGTGCCTTATATAAAAAAAACTGTTCGGAAGGACATGGCAGTTCACAATCACGACAACATCTTCTGGTGTATTGAAAAGGATGACATAGATCAGACTTTTCTACAAGAGATTAGCTACAGTAGTCATTGGCCAACCAAGCCACAAAAATATCCACCAACAACCTCATTGATCTAGAAAATATAATATACTACATCGCGCTCACACATTTAACAACAAAAGTTAATTGTGGAGTAGAAAACATAAAAGATTTCTTCAGAGAAGATAAGAAATTGATTAAAAATTTAACTAACCCTTTCCGTTTCCTAGCAGCTTCTCTACCTTCGATGGTCCTCCTAAGTCATTGTATCCCACGAAAGCTTCCTGTGACAAAACAAATTCCAGATTGAGATATATCTAGTGTGCATGAGAAGTTTGTATTCAGTATGAAATCAGGTAATATAGAGGAATTTCTCTATCTGCAATTGCTTTATTTTGAAATCAACTGTTTGGTCAAGACAGGGAAAGGTTCAACGATCACAATCCAGTCCTACAACCAAAAAAACTCAGCCACACAATGGCCAAGGGTGCACCCAGAGCTGACAATTTAACGTTTTCTTTTTGAACAGGGAGTGAAATTTTGAATGATGCCTCGGCGAAGTGCAATATACACACAAAGCTGACCTATCTCATGCCATTTTAGCTCAAACAGTAGCTGGTTTTGGTTTGGAATAAGATTGGAAATCTCTTCTACGAAGCAAAACTGGGCAAAGTCATTCCTTAATAATTATTTAGAAAACAGCAAATCCACACTTAAGTTCCATCTTAAGAAACAAAACTCGATCAAGCTGCAAATAAAAAATGATCAGAAGATTTTTGCAAAGGATGCGTAGATGTAGTGTAGGTTCACAAAAGAATCTGGACGATCATGAGATGATCAAATCCAAATTGATATTGCTCCGTAAGAAATAGTACTAATCAATAACTAAAAACATCAGAAGCATTTGAAACAAGGGCTTAAACACAGGGTCACCTAATACTTCAGTAACCTAGCAAACTACGTATTGGTACTTCAGCACTAATACTCGATTCTTCTTGATGTTTCTTTATGAACAGTACACCTTATATCTTGTACGGAGAATTCAACTCTGAATCATGTACGGAGAATTCAACTATCTAGAAACTTAATTTGTATTCTAAGGCTTCACTACAAAACTGGCATATTTGCTTCAACGGTTACCCGGACATAGTGGATACTGAATACTTCATTAACTGCTTACCACGTGTCTGTGTTACACATCGCCTATGGAATTTATTATGTATTACGAATTCGGTACCCCTACTTCAAGATTGCTAACGTAATAATCATTAAATTCTAACAGAAAACTACTCAATTAGGATTTTACACAACTAACATATCTGTATCACCGCTTCTCATAAAAAAACACGTAATAACTCCATACATTATACGTAAGAATTTTAAAAAAAAGTTCTAGATCCACAAAACATAAACCAAATTCAAGCATGATCATCACTGGGACATAGCCAGCAGCATTGAGTTGCAAAGAGAAACCTACTCACTCTGCCATTTACATAAGTAACATGTTTGTATCATCACTTCTAGCAAAAAAAACTTCAGTAACTCCATAGCTACAATCAATCAGAATTCCAGATCCACTAAAGGAACATCAAAATCATTCTGCAAAACCAGCCGAGTTCCAAACAAAAACCTACTAATTACAATCAGAATTTCACATAATCATTTCTCATGAAACACCTCGATTATCTCCACAGATACGTATACACGATCAACCAAGGCTCTAAATCCAAGCAGAAACCTACTCAATCACTACAATTCTACATAATTCAATCGGAAACATGCATAAATTCTTCCTCAGCTTCGAATCCTCAGACTGGCGTCTATACGAGGTACAAGTGAGACTTGTTAAGTTACAGAAAATTCACCTGAGATTCACCGGACATGGCGTGGTTATTCATCAGCGGTTTCGAATCGGAATAGCTGGCGCTAGACGTTGCGTCGCCGATCCGCCGATCGCGAGTGCTTTCGCCACTGTAGCTCGGCATCTCCGCCGGTTGAATAGCCGTCGCCGGTTAGGGTAAATTGTCTGTTGGAATGGTAAATTTTACCAGTCCTACTGTGTAAATGAATTTTGTGAGAGATGGGGCTTGGAGTGGGTTTTAAGTGTCAACTTATTTTCAGCTATCTCATCACTCACACCAACCAAACTCCACTTCATTCATGTAAACCCAAACTCAAAAGATAATTACGGAGTTTTTGGATTTAATTTAGTATAATTTAAGGAAGACTTTTAAAAACTAATTTAATGAGACTCTGAA